>CM034361.1:110788833-110991606 GCA_019925275.1 Mytilus edulis | reverse complement strand
CATAAGACGTAAATATTATCACGTTTTTTATGTTATAGAGTAAAAGACCTATGAAACATGTGGTGTTTCGTACGAACAAAAATGGCGACGAAAACACATACTTTACAATATATGTTGACGTCACTTTTTTTGTGCAAGCATTTGGTCCGGGCACATAGTTATCAACATTTAATTCGTGTTGTCTATGAATAGAGTTCCAAGTGGAGACAGTGTATAACATGCACATATTCATCGTACACCTTCCACACGTATTTCTTTATGTTGTATACCTAGATATAAATTAGGGGGATGAATTTTTATATTCAATAAAATTGAAGCAGGAATTTTTAGTCAATGTAGAGATTTGGTCCAAAAATTTGTATGTCTAAAGCTGTCAAACTGAAATTACAAACCCCTTAACATAAAAATATCCTTATTTTAAGTTAAAACCAACAGACCCTTCTATAATTTATCCCAAAAGTAGTAAACTACTCTGTTTAAAACTCTTTTGGAAAGAGCGGATGCGATTGATTTCTCGGACCAACGCTGTCAGAGGTGAATTCAGTAAATGTAGATTCGATCTTTCGGAAAATTTAATGAATGATTTGAGGTTATCAATATGGGGGTAAAGGATATCAATCTTTAATTGATTGAAATTCTGTAAAATTGTTAAATTTGTGCAATAAATGGCCGAATCTAGCAATTTTAGCAATATTTGGCTGAAATAAGCATATTTAATAAGTCATTTCAATTTTTCTGCTTGAGGAGCAAGCGAATTTCTATCTGACAGAGTTTCGTGTTTTGATATTTGTGTTTATAGCGTTATTTCAAGTTTCTATAATCGTTGTGAAACTTAAATTTAGAGAAAAGTAGATTATCACAGACAAACTGTTCTAAATGTGTAGTAATTAGTGTCCTGGTTGAACAGCTGTTTAAGGAGGTAGACCTAGGTTAAGGAAATAACTCTTAAAATTATCAGTACGTTTGTGTCAACCATTTTCAAAATTATTCTAAGCTTCTAGGTTACATAGATTATTTTCAATCTGTTTTAGGTAAATGCTTAAATTACATTGATGAACTTGACTTTTACAAACGCTTAACTGATTTAAAGAGTTATCTCCCTGAACCAAGGTCTACCACTTAAAGGGAGTTAAATGTAATGAGCTCTACATAAAAGATACAGTCCATTATAAAGAGTTCCTAAATCTGTATAAAAAGCACTTTCCAATAAATTTTGTACCTGTTTCCTTTCAAATGTGCAAGTAATATTGTTCCATCGATTAACACAAAATACAAATTTTAAGGATATAAAGAATTGACATTTTAATTTTAATCAATAGTCTTGTTGTAGCTCGTTATATAGGCTGTTCCAATTGAATTGTGATCAGCTTGTTTTAAGTTAACTTTGCATTAATAGTTATCAAACATTGTCAAGTATAAAAGAAATATAACATCAGCATAATTATTTAGAATATGTTAAAGACCATGCACGCACAATAATTTAAAAACAAAAGTTTATACTTACTTCAAAACAGATTTTTACCCACCATTGTTAACATGTCCTGTACCAAGTCAGGAATACGGCAGTTGTTATATACAATGTAACAGTTCGTTTATATGTATGTTGCATTGTGGTTTGTTTTTTAAGCACTTGAGTGTTCTGTTGTTTCGTTGTTTTCCTCTAATAGTTAATGTGTTTCCCTCGGTTTAATTTTTTTTTAACCCGGATCTGTTTTCTATCAGTCGATTTATGACTTTTGAACAGCGATAATCTACGGTTGCCCTTATTTTCTACAATTTGCGAAAATGTTATTTATTATTTATTTGTTATTTACTATAAGTTTACTACAGCTATTTATTTGTAAATTAATTCGTATTGTGTCGTATTATTAGCACCATGTGTTCCACAAAGTTGCCCTGCAGGATATCAGTTGTTAAATGACCAGTCTGCTAGTTCGAATTGTTACTACGCAGGCACTAAAGATGAAACGAGAAGTTGGTATTCTGCTCTGGTGAGTATATTTCATTTTGTTTCGGATTTAAGAATACCGGTTTTAAGTTAGCGCGATTAGGTGTAAATAATAAGTTGATATCTGATTTAATATTAAATATGTGTATATCAACCCTAGTTAGAAGAATATGCAAAATGATATACGACTTTTCTTGTCTACCAAACTAATGGCAACAAAATATATTCCATTTGCCAGCACCATCTGTGCACGTTATAACACGCGCCTTGTTACAATGTATGGTAACTCTGTAGGGAGAACGAATAATGCTATTAAATAACGAATGTTAAAAACACTCTCGTTGTCTATATTTTGTATATTCATATATAACCGATATATCATGTTATAGTGAGTATTTGCAAAACACAATCTATGAGAAAATATCTAAGCCTAGCAGGTCGAAAGTATGCATTCTAGCGACTTAGTAGCTTTTGCCAAACATCTGATTAAAGGCATACGATACAGTTTTGATCCCGTATTTACATTTTGATACACATTTCCATATAGACTATTTTTTACCTGATTAAATCAAATATGTAATAAACAATATACCTTCATGTACTACTTTTTGAGTAAAATGAGGTCGAAATTTTGTATATTTGCTCAAAATTCTGATTTGTGGCCGTATTTATCCTTTCGAAAGAAAGACATATTTTTTTTGTTTTAAAACATAAACACAAATTGCTTTTTGTTAAGTAATTTGTAATTTCTGTATTTTATAGGTATGCTTAAAATTTATACATTTTTCATTCAGAAATAACTCATATTAATTTTATCAAATGTTTATGAATGTAGAAAAAAACATCATATTTATCAAATTTTAAAAAAATGCACTATTTACGTTTTCATGAAAATTGGCACACATTATCTTCTCGCGTAATCAAACCAAATGGCATTTTACTCGGCTCATTACAATCGGTTGATACTGTTTTGCTCCATATATTATATTTATTTTAGATTTAAGTAAAAAAGAAGGTCTGTTTTTATTCTGAATAAATGACAAAACTCTAATATATTACAAATAATATGAACAGAAAAGTTTAAATAAATAATACTGTATATATTGTCAAATATTTTCGTTCACAAAAGAGTGGCGACAGACACTCAACATGCTAAAGGGACATTCAAACAAATGTGTCGAAAAAAACCCTGACACAAGTTAAAGACTAACAAATAAACAGTTGTACACAAAACACAACTTAGAAAATTACAGTCGTATTAACTCAAACTCCAATATATACCTGGGGGTCATTTCGGGTGCTCGGGAAAGGTACCCAGATCCAGCACCACATGTGTTGACCGTCGTGATACGAAACTTCCAATTCTAATTGTTTAACATATCTAACTTATTGTTAATTTAACTTTTCAAATGTTAAGAAATTATATGAATGTTTATTTAATCCAGGTTGAATGTACCAAGACACAAGGGGCCTCTCTTTGGAAGCCAAACAGTGAGGCAGAGGCTAATGCTGTCCGTTCGAAGTTTGAAATTGGTAAGTAAGGACTTAATTTACTGTTATATTAGTTCCTGTAACAGACTGTACAACGATTACAATCATCTCAATCGTATACTACTTATAAATGCCTTCCTATTCCCCAATTTTTTAGTAATTATAAAGAGATATTTCTGTCGGAGATTTGAACAGAAGTTATGTTATCACAAGCCACACGCAAGTTGAAAACATCAAAGATATTCATATTTTCTTTATATTTGTTACAGTATTCTTTGGAGCCGTAATCTTCTTCTGTCAAGTTGGGAGATGTTTGCTCTTCTTATCTAAATGTCAATTTTAGAAAAGATGACTAATTGAAAGAAGAAGATATAGGAAGATGTGGTATGAGTGCCAATGACACAACTCTCCATAAGGCACATTGATAAATGTGTTTTTTTCTATTATTTACGGATCACATTTTTAATAAAATTTAATATTTGAATCGTTTAAATTAGTGTTGGTTGAAATGAGTCAAACGATTAAAAACAATATAGATCTAAATAACGAAAATTATTGTTAAAATGATTGTTCTGTTTTGTTTATAATTGGTGAATGATGTGTAAATCAATTAAACCGGAACATAGGAAGAAAATCAATGAAATATTGAAATGATTCAGATATAATTAGAAAATTTCTCTCATAATTTGACTTTAAACATATTTGATATATCAACCTCTAACAGTGCAATTTTTTGAGAGGATAGGTAAAATAAATCAGTTGTAATCATGATAAAAGGTAGGGCAGTATCATTAGCAAATGATTTTACTATCAGGGTTAAAATGTGTTGTAGCTAAGTCATACATAAAATTTAGAATTTAAAAGTCTATTTCATATACTAAAATTATTTATTGTTTAAAATTATACGTATTGCTGTGCAAAGCTTTTATATATAAATGAGTTGTAACATTTGGCTTTGGAAGTCATTCTTAACTAAAAATGAATTAGTTTGTATCCGAAAGACAATTCATAGCATTACTTCCAATATGAACTAGGTTTTATTCCTATGCTCTTTCTGTACATTTTCAGGATATACAATCATACTTTGTCATATTTACGTATGTTGTATCTCTGGGAGTTAATAGTTTTATGTTTAATTGAGAAATAATAATTGGTAGAATAACCTATGGTTACACACACATATGACTATGTTATGTGAAAGCAATCACTTTAAGTAAACTCTGGGTGTTATCGTCACAACATCTGGGTGTTATCGTCACAACATTTGGGTGTTATCGTCACAACATCTGGGTGTTATCGTCACAACATTTGGGTGTTATCGTCACACAATTTGGGTATTATCGTCACAACATCTGGGTGGTATCTTCACAACATTTGGGTGTTATCGTCACAAAATTTGTCCAGTAGCTTTTGGTTATTCATTTGACTTATACAATTAATAACTAATTAAAAAAACTCAGCTTATATTCAATTGTCGCGTTCCTTTTTTGGCAGCTTCTTAATTGAAATTCACAATGAAATAAAAAAAATATAAAAATCATATGTTATCAATGTGTCTAGCCTTTCCTTTTTCAGATAAAGCACACAAAACCCAAATTCAAAAGCTAAGAATTTATAAATACTTAAATATGTAAAAAGTAAACAAATGAAATCAAAATCACTTATTGTAATCTGATATCGGCGAATGTTAACATTTATTTCTTATAGTAGCCTAGTAAATTATTAAACAGAAGTTTTTTTTAAGTGCGACCATGACAAGTCAGTGACTTTTAGCAGTTTAATAAATTTGAAAAAAGCAAAATTCACAATTAAAAGGTAAAATCGATTTTGATTATTACAAAATTTAATCTTTGCAAAAAGATCATGGTACTTTTCTAAAGGGAACGTGTTCCTTGTCTTTCCTGACTTTAATTAAGACTACACAGAGTCAAGAAATTTGTAAATAATTTCACCCCCTTGTTGTATTGGATACAATCAGATTTTTTTAAATCTATTTTTTGTTATTTTTTTGTAATTTCACAAAAGTCTCAGTTAATTCTGTTTTGAGTATGAAAATTACTAAATTTGAAGATCTTTCAAATGAATGTTTATAAATATTATATATATCATTAAGAATTATCAACAACAAAAAAAAACGAAAAACATATATCCCAGAGTTCACTTATTGTCTAAAATTATTTTCAACAATATATTGAATGCTCATCATCATATTTCAGGAAATAAGCTTAATGCTCTAAATTTCTGGCAATGAATTAATGCCTAGGCATGAGCTTATTGCCATGGATTTAAGCTCTAAGCCTAATTTCACTTATTTTCGCTAACACATATGTATACGACAATGTGACATAATATCTTAGATTATTTTGAATTTTCTATGACAGAATAATATAACCAACATGGGAAAACAACATTTTTTTGTTATGTGCTTTTTAAACCATTGGAATATACTATTTTGTTGATTAATTTTTTCAAGGGTATCAATTTTCTTGGATTGAGGTAAACTTGCATATTCGTTAATATTTGATTTCGTGGTTTTGTTAATCTGTGCACAAACAGCCATACCAAATATGTAATTCGTTGAACATTTAGATTCGTGCTTTACTTGTACCCACGCAACCCACGAAAATTGGTATCCAACGAATAATAGCAGTTAAAAAGGAAAGACAACATTGTTTTTGGTATTTGCGTTTCAAACCATAATAAACAATACACAATATACATGAGATACTTGTTTAAATGTCATTTTATTTAAGGAACTAATACGAAAATATGGACTGGTGCATATAAACCTGGAAGTTCAGGATATCGATTTGCCTCAGACAATAGTGTATTTTCATTCGATAATCTCCCCTTTGGAAATAAACAAGGTAAATATCAATCTTTAAGATATACTTATAGGGTATAAGATGTGTATGTTTAACTGTTTTGTTAATGATATGTATTTCTCGATGTTATGGTATACACAATCATACGATACTTTAATATAAATGAAGACAAAAATCGAAATTCAATTTGTTAATCAATAAAGGAGATACCAGATATTCTTATTTGTGAAAGTAACACAACAAAAGAAAAAAGAAATCTACAAATAAGTCGATCAACTTTTAACATATATCAATGGACTGCAATTTTGCTTACACAGCTGTGTATCACTGCTTTTGGTAACTGAATATATAATAATGCTGTTCAGCTGCATATGTTAACACATGCTTATCAACACTAATGTGTGTCACGATTGGTTGATTATTTTCTTTCATGAACTTCAGATTGCCCACTGTTATGTATTTGTACCTTATTGAACATTTATGTTAAATAGAAACATGTATTTTTAGCTGGGCTTGGCAATAAAGTCTGTGTTAATATACAACATGTACAAATCGTTCCAATGCCTGAAATGTGGGAATGGAGTGACGATGACTGTAACGAAGCCAAACCATTTGTTTGCGAATTTCCTAGGGTTAGTTTGATATTTAATTATTTAAATGTTAAAGGAGAGGGGTTGGACCAGGTCATGGTATCGAATTCCTGGGTTTAAAAACATGAAATCTCGAAGTCACAAATTTAAACAAATTAAAATCCCGACGTCCCGTAATAAGAATTCCAGGACCCGAAAGGATCAATCCCGAAATCCCGAAATCCTTAACTTAAAAACACCCGATCCCGGAGTCCTGATAAAGGTCCGTTCACCCTCTTTAAGAATATGGAATACTCAGGATCAAGTACGTTATAAACTAATACAATATGTCAGTGTGATATAGTCATGCTTTTTTTGGATATTAAATGTTTTAAAAAAAGACACGAATAGATAGTAAGAGTCGTTCATTTAAAACTTTACTTGAGGTGTATTATTAGTCTGGGGTGTTGCAATTTTACATGAATGGGGTTCGTGTTGTTTATTCTTCAGTTTTCTATGTGTACTATTGTTTGTCTGTTTGTATTTTTCATTTTTAGCCATGGCGTTGTCAGGTTATTGTCGATTTATGATTTTGACTGGTATCTTTCGTTCCTCTTTTTTTTTTACTATATATCAGTTATAAAAACAAGTTTTCATATATAATATTGGTTTACCAATTTAACAATGTATAGTATCGGTTTAAATTGAAATATAATCATGACTTACACTTTACAGAATTTTGCTTTTTTTTTTATAAAATTCGAAAAAAGAATTCTCGGATCCCGAAAGGGTCAATTTTGAAATCCCAGGCTAAAAAATCACCTGATCACAGAATCCCGATAATGGTACTATCCCCCTCTAATGTAGACAATAATGGATTAAACCAGGTGTTAAAGCTTGCTAAACCTCCCACTTTTATGAATCAGTGTATATAAAAAGGGGTCAATCAAATTAATTTATTCCATGAATTATTTGATTATATAATATAGTATAATATGAAAAGACTATGACATATACAAACATGACAAAAAACAACGAACTGCGAAAAAAAACCAACAGTATGACATCACTTAAGGAATAGATCACCGTTGCTGTATTTGGCAAAATTTTTAGAAATTTTGTCCTCATGATCTTCTACTTCGTACTTTTTTGGCCTATTCAAACCAATCGTCACTGACTAGTCTTTTGAAGACGTAAAGCGTGTTAGGCGCAAATATAAAATTTTAATCCTGGTATTTATGACGAGTTTCATTTAAATAAGTAACATAAACCCCACAAACACAAGGATGATATGAGGCGCTCTAGATGGGAAAGAATTTTTTGCTCAAAGTGTGATACCCGTCAAGTTGTCACGGTAAGGTATATCCTAAATAATATAGACGACACTTGGTTATGTACTACATTGTTGTACCATTGTTTTTCATTTTGAGTACTGTAAATTAACTTCTGTTGGCAGATACTTTGTTTCGCGTTTAGCCCTTTTATTTCAAGCAAAATTTCCGGTGATTTCGAGTTTTTCCACATGTACTCGAGATTATTACACAAGTAAAGATCCAAGTCTTAAAAATCGTGACGATTTAAATTCGCCTCATTTTTTCCTCTCGCGAAAGTTGTGAATTAAATCGCTCAAAAATTAGTTTGTTTACAGTATACTGCACAAGTATTGTTGTGCAATTATGTGTGAATATTTATCAAAGGTACCAGGATTATAATTTAGTACGCCAGACGCGCGTTTCGTCTACATAAGACTCATCAGTGACGCTCATATCAAAATATTTATAAAGCCAAACAAGTACAAAGTTGAAGAGCATAGAGAATCCAAAATTCCCAAAAGTTGTGCCAAATACGGCTAAGGTAATCTATGCCTGGGATAAGAAAATCCTTAGTTTTTCGAAAAAGTTTTGTAAACAGGAAATTTAGGAAATTTATAAAAATGACCACATTATGAGTTGCTTTATATTATATATTTGCTTATTATATGACTAACTATATTTTATTATTTTTCAGAGAACTTGTCCATAAAAGACTATTTTAAAACCGAAATATGCCAATCGATGAATATTGCTGATGATTGTGGGTATAAAATGATAAATAAAAATCATCAATGTTTAGTGTTTATTTTGGCTTCAAAACTCTACCAGTTATTTATTGACTCTCGATATTCAGAAATTTGGTTTTATGTGTATCATTGAAGGATATTGCGTATAAGACGTCAATTAGGCAAAAAAATTTAAAGAGTTCAAAAATTTAAACTATAAAATCAATTATCTTTAAAATTAGAGAGACAATTTACCTCAGTATTACTCAGAGTCGTCAACAAACTATCAGATTTAAACAAACACAACTTTCACAATATGTTGATACATGTACAATGTTAAAGAATGCCCTTGTTAAATACGCATAAGACCAAGGTGAGCGACATGTGCTCTGTAAAGCCTCTAGTCAAACCTGTGCTTGGTTCGTATCCTAACGCCACTGATCCCGATTGGGGGATCGGTTTCGCACAGACAAAATATGTCAAATCTCAAAATATGTATGTGCATGTCCTACGACAAAAGCCTGTAGTTCAGTACTTGTTGTTCAATATCATATTTGTTCATTTGATTTTTTATTTGTAATACTTTAAAGTCACTTTTAAACACCGCATGTATGCTATTCCATGGCAGCTTGTTTTTATAGTTGGAGGAAGCCTGACTTCCCAGAGAAAACCACCGACCTTCGATAAGAAAACTAACAATCTTAATCAATAAAGATTGGAGTCGAGTGCATCCGCACCTTCATTGTTATTTTCTTTAATCAGACCGGTAGTTTTCTCATAGAAGTTATTTTACACCTGTCATTTTAGAACCTTTCATATCTCACTATGCGATGTGGGTAAGTTCTAGTATATCAAAGGTACCAGGATTATAATTTAGTACGCAAGATGCGCGTTTCGTCTACATAAGGCTCATCCGTGACACTCATATCAAAATATTTATAAAGCCAAACAAGTACAAAGTTGAAGAGCATTGAGGATCCAAAATTCCAAAAAGTTGTGCCAAATACGGCTAAGTGTGTCGTTTTTTTTTTACTTCTATGTAATATTGTCTTTCTATTAATCACACCACATCATCCTTTTTATTTATATTTTCATATAATGTTAAACAAGATTAGACCACGCGCTTCAAAAAGCTACATATTATGTGAAATTAATCGACCAATATCATAACGAACAGCATTTAAGAAAGTCTAAAATATACAAAGCCCTGACAAGTACTATTACACAAAACAATCTTGATATAAACAAATAAACTAGTCTGTTGTTATTTATGTATGATTGTCATTTTATTTATTTTCTTTTGTTACATCTTTTGACATCGGACTCGGACTTCTCTTGAACTGAATTTTAATGTGCGTATTGTTCTGCGTTTACTTTTCTACATTGGCTAGAGGTACAGGGGGAGGGTTGAGATCACATAAACATGTTTAACCCCGCCGCAATTTTGCGCCTGTTCCAAGTCAGGAGCCTCTGGCCTTTGTTCGTCTTGTATGATTTTTAATTTTAGTTTCTTGTGTATAATTCGGAGTTTAGTGTGACGTCCATTATCACTGTACTAGTATACATATTTTTAGGGGCCAGCTGAAGAACACCTACGGGTGCGGGAATTCTCCCTACATTGAAGACCCATTGATGGCCTTCGGCTGTTGTCTGCTCTATTGTCGGGTTGTTGTCGCTTTGACACATTCCCCATTTCCTTTCTCAATTTTAAATAAAACTTAAAAAAATACTTCTGCGATGTCATTCATGTGACTAACGCATGTACGTGTGAAATTTGAAGTCAAAGGCAGTAGTATCACTGTTCATCCATATCCAATTCCCGTGAGTTTTGTATACATTATCTATCACCCCATACGACACATAAACTACAAATGATAAAGTAAATTTAAAACTCAGAATTATTACTAGGAAGCCTGAAGCAAGTCACAATGTAGGAAATGTGTTTGAACAAATCAAACCATAGATCCAGTATTAGTACTCGGATTCTATCCAAGTATACAAAGTATTCGACATGTTTATTCTACAACGCCTACATCACATCATATCTACATATAAGTGTGCCTCATATCTTGACTTACATATACAAATTAACAATGAGGGTCGGTTGAAAATAAAACTTAACGACAACAGAAATTATTTCAGCTTCCCAATTGTTGACTTTCCAATGTATGTAGCAACATTCCAGCAGGGCCTGCATACGGAGTATATATCTCCTAATTGAAACGATATTCCCGAGCTTGTATTTCCTATCGTGATTGCCTTGATCGATGATTGCTGCTCAAAAGGACGCTTTTAAACCAAAAGTTCCAAATGATGAAGTTGAAATCAGCCCTTCGTAAATTTTACGGACTCCATCACGAGTTGGTTGACTGTTATGGAATAACCGTTTTACAGATGATATCAGATATGTTCTTTATGTCGTAACAACAATACACTTCCCTTTTCACAACGAATGTGACCTATCGAAATAGACTATTTACAGGGTTTGTAATAACATGAGCAACACGACGAATTCAACATGTGGAGCAGGATCTGCTTATCCTTCCGGAGAACCTTAGATCACCCCGAGTTGTGGTGGGTTTCGTGTTGCTTAGTATTTAATTTTCTATGTTGTGTGTGTACTTTTATTTATTTGTTTGTCTATTATTTGTAAGCGATGGCGTTGTCAGTTTATTTTTGATAATGAGTTTGACAGTCCTTCTAGTATCTTTCGACCCTCCTTTCTAAAATATTATATAGAAAGACCAAATAAAAAGATATATTTTTGACCAAAACATTTTGTAATGCAATGAAATGCATGCAGGATAACTTACCTACAACTGTCATATTCAAAGGAAAATATATTTTTTTGACCTTTTTGCGCATGCAACTGGATTTGACGTACTACGATTTGGTGGTATAACAACTTAAAGAAAGCATAACAGGAAGAATGTATCTACATCACAAAGAGTCAGTTTTGTAAACTTTTGTCGTAGTTCTCTTATATTTGATGTGTTTCCCTCAGTTTTAGTTTGTAACCCGAATTGGTTTTTTTTCTGAATCGCGATCGATTTATGAATTTCGAACAGCGGTATACTTCTGTTGCCTTTATTTGTAGAAATATAGCAAACATGTTCTGATCTCGAGACCACTGATATTCTGTCAGCAAATTTACACGTTGGTGAACTGTACATACGGGAGTGAAACAAAGAAAGAGCGAATACTGTTCACCTCAACAATTTCTATTGTTGTTGTCTCGAGCTAATATGTGTAGGTTGCAACGTGTCAATGTATGTTACTCTTCACATAAAGGCTTTCAAACTAACTTATGTAATGAATAACTTGTCGGCAATAATTTCACAAATGCCGAAAAGTCGAACTTATCAGAATTAAAACTCATTCTGTATCAAACATAGAGAACAAAAAACTAACATGTTACTAAATCATCATCATCGCATTCGGTGTTGTTAATATCGTCAGTGATAAAGATTGAAATATGACGACGATACA
Source organism: Mytilus edulis (assembly GCA_019925275.1). Lineage (NCBI taxonomy): Eukaryota > Metazoa > Mollusca > Bivalvia > Mytilida > Mytilidae > Mytilus > Mytilus edulis. The sequence goes on along the minus strand of CM034361.1, from coordinate 110,979,246 downwards.
CCAACATGACCAATACTGTACTCACCGATCACATACGGCACATTTAGGCGTTTTAGTTTAAAACATTGCTTGCAAACGTTTGGCCATATTGTAAGGATTTTGGTGCCATCCTCTGTTTTGATGAAATTGACAAACGCCCAATCAATACAAAAAGAATCCTTTTCTAACACTTGAACTGAAAGTCGACAACAAAGAAATCATACAACGAGTACCTGTCCGATTCCAGGGTTAAAAACGGTGTAATTTGAGAAAAGATGGTACAGCATACCAGTGGATGTATAATCCGTATCGTTTACATAAAAAATAACTCATGAAAAAAAAAGGATTGAAATTTTATATTTGCACCAGACGCGCGTTTCGTCTACAAAAGATCAATAAGCGATGCTCGAATTAAAAAAATGTTAAAAAGGTCAAATAAAGTACAAAGTAAAAGAGCATTGAGGACCTAAAATTCCTGAAAGGTTTTCCAAATACAGCTAAGGCATCCGTTCATGTCCAAAAATTGAAAACAAAACGTAAAAACTTAATTAGATGACGACAACAATCAGATATTGTTCAGGAAGCGTCAATATTTATGAGTTTCCATCCTAATCTGTCCCGAGAATATGATTCTCAATCCAAAATGGATCCTGTTTCTATCTCTCACATGCTAAAAAAAAAACGACCGATTATACCAAACATGATCCGACAGAGATCAGACAGTGAACCGACGCTGATGGAAAACATCCGTTAGAAAACTGTCACCATATTTGGGATGATCAGGAACTGTCGCAACAGAATCATAACATAGTCTGATGTACCTCATTGAAAACGGCTTGATCTGGATTCAGGCGTATTGTGTTCTGTTCCTGTCGAGTCTGTGACATTGTTATTTTGCAGAATTTTATGGTAATTACGAGACTGTTTAGGAAAGATAACGGCAAAAACAAGTTCGCATTCGGCATGTTCTGGATGCTATCTGGACTAAAAACAAAGTAATAGCAATAAACACCCGATTTTAACAGAACAAATTCGAGTTTGAAAAAACCGAAGTGAGGATAGGTATGCCTTTCGTGTTGCTGTTCCATTTTACCTCCTGTTGAATTAAGCTAAGGAATTCCAATAAAACTATAGTTTGCATCAATTATTTCGTAAAGAACTGCTAAAAGATATTTTAAAACCTCAACCCTAACAATTGCCAATTTTTATTAACATTATATTTCACGTAAGTTACCGTCAAATTCAGATTTAACATTGACGTACTTAGTAAATTTGCAACAAATACAATAGAATAGAAAATCGAACATCTCCTACCTCAAAACTCTATTTTACTACAATATTATCAAAATTTGGAGGGTTCACAAACCGTAAAAAAACTTCAGCTTTAACATTTAGTTCGTCTGACGTTATGTTTTTAAATGAAGTTAAAGTGGCAAAGGCAATCATGGAATATCGTGGAATTTTATTTCTTATTTGATTTTGTACAGTTTTCATAGCTGTAATGCACTTCAAAATTCTTTTTGTAATACATCAGAATAAGAATAAGGCTGTATGATATTTGTTCAATTGTAATTTTTTACCAAGCGAAATCGGCATAACGTTTGCCTGGTACGGTACATGTCGATTTACTCGGGATTTATATTGTAGCAGTCATTAATATGCACAGCTCTGAGTCTGCGCTTAGTATAGATAAATCGATAATTATAGCATGGTGCTTTTTACAAAGCGAAAGAAGCACGTAATTTAAGAATAAGATTTTGATCTGACGCACTTAGCTGTCGGGGTGCTTTGCCGACCTCTAGAAACCATTCCCGACCCGTTGTAATCTTGTTCGAACGTATACGATTTGAAGAAAACGATAGGACATGCCAGATCATGGAGAATGGTAGTCCGACTTTTTCACTTTTCGTGTCTTATCGCTGTTTTAATTTCAGACATGGGCTAAATCGGCACTTTGTAAACGCCGCATTAAAGGAATTCGGCCATAAATTCATTGTCAGACCTTATCCTATTTATCTCTTACAAGACTGAGTTCAACATTGCATCATGCTAAACCAAATTTGCAATGAGCAGGCAGTACAATATTATAAAGCATCAAGGGCAGATAGGTTTCATTGAAAGTATATAAACAAGGGATGTAATGAAAAGATACTACAAATGTTTACATCGTATTATACAATCCTATTAGTATATACCGACTGTTTGATACATACGCCGTCAGTCTTGATGATTTTTGCTTTGGTTTCAGTTAAACACCATTGCAATTGGAGCTGACAATGGATAACACGTATTAGACCGTAATACAAACAAACGTAGAAAAAAGCATTCCCTTGGATACGATAGTTAATCCTGCAGTTCATTACAGTAAATAATTCTGGGTCGTTAACATATGTCATGGGTGTTTCAAAGCATCATGATTTTTATTTGGTGTTTTTAAAGAATATTGTTGATACTTGAGTTTCCATGGTTAATAACGCTTGTACGTAGGAAAAAGGGATAACATTTGAATAGTTATTTTTCAGTAATGTTTATTTTCTTATAAGCAATGAAATATGACACGTATGTGAAATGTAATCTTTTAGTACTGGACAGGATAAATGTTACTTATGGCAATTATCTCTTAATTTGAAACAATGATAAACTATGCACAATATTTTAAAAAGTGCATTTTAAGAAAGACAAAAATTGGGAAATAAAATATAGTATTACACCTTAGCATCAAATTTGTAACACACCAATCTGTACAAGACTAACTGTTCCTTCTTTTTCGGAGCTCATTTTTTGATAATTGTAACGTATGTTCAAACTAAAAGAAAGAATAATGTAAGATTGAAAAAGACATCTCTTTGTCTTTGTTTGGCTGTATTAATATTTTGAGCTAAGCATCAATACAGAGTCTTATTAAGGCGGTAGACCTATGTTAAGGGAAATAACTCTTAAAATCATCAGTACGTTTGTGTCAACCATTTTCATAAACATATTCTAAGCTTCTAGGTTACATAGATTATTTTCAATCTGTTTCAGGTAAATGCTTAAAATACATTGATGAAACTTGACTTGTACAAACGCATCACTGATTTAAGGAGTAATCTCCCTTCACCAAGGTCTACCCCCTTAAGACGAACCGCGCGTTTGGCGTATTGAATTATAAGCCTGGTATCTTTGATAACAGTTAATACTTTTCATGATATCATATAAAGTATAAAAGATAATATGACAAAACGTGTAACAGATCACATCAAAGTAAAACAATATAGCGCAAACAGCAAGGAAATTCAGGATAAACACGAAATAAATGTCCGATCGTTAATATAATATCTACGCTTACCGAAAATAGCAAGAGTTTAAACATATTATGCATTTAAAGAACTATGAGTTCATTAGTTGGTCTGTAAAATAAGACGAACTTATGATTGACTTTCTTTGAGTTATTATGTGTTTTCGATACATCGAGTCTTACATGAAAAAAAAAATATTGGACATTGACCAACATTGCCTGTGTATAATAATGGTCAGATAAACTCATATATACCAGATTTGAAATGATGGGTTTCGTCTACAAAAGACTCATTTGTGTCGATCGAGTAAAAACACATTTTCAAAAGCAAAATAGAGTACGAAGTTGGGGATCACAGGATCAAAAATTCCTAAAGGTTTTGCAAAATACAGATACGGTAATCTACTCCTTATGAAAAAATAGACAGTGAAAAACTGTTGAATGGGTTCACGTAGAAATAAGAACATTGTAAGAATTTATTGCAAAGAGTATTATTTATAAACGAGATAAAACAAATCCTATAATATTGACACACCAACACTGTATCTAAACCATACCGGCAAAAATTGTTCGTACTCGATGGTATCTAACATCCGTCACAATGACGGAAAATCAATAGACAGATGAAATAGTTATCAAAAGTACCAGGATTCTAATTTTAAACGCCAGAAGAGATATGTTTCTCCTTATCTTCTTATTTTTTTTTATGATATCGAAGGATATATATATTTATTGTATAGCAATATAATATTTCCCACAGAACGTAACCAAAAGTTAGCGTGCAATAAATTCTAATATTGCACTAGTTCAATAAATCTTCAAAATTCATGACGTCATCAACGTTTAAATCTTAGTTTAAACCAATTTTGTACTTTCAAATATTATATTGCTATATAATAAAAGGGTTATTGCATGAATATTGGGGAATATTGTCCCTCGTAGAACATATATTGCACTCGCAAGCTCGTGCAATATAAAATTCTACTCGGGACAATATTCCCCAATATTCATGCAATAACCCTATAATCTATAACTATTTTATATTGTGAAATGCAACATTTCCTACAACCGTTCTATATTAACGGAGAAATAAGTAAAAATGCACGTCAAAATGACGAATTAAGTGAACCTTGCCTCGAAATTGTTTAATTTCTCGTTAATCTGTTCACATTGTACGGGAATGAAGGTACGGGAAGATAGATCCTGACCCGGAGATTGAAAAACTAGTCATTATGAGAATCTCATTTACTTGTATTTCTGTGTATTGAACGAAAGAAATGGGTCATGTAAAATCAAAATATACCGGTTTTGTTAATGTTGTTTACTACACAATCACCCGGTTTCGTCTATTCAATCACCCGGTTTAAAAAAAAATTCAAACCAACAATTTGTGAAAAGCAACGTTGACACGGATCTGAACATTGTCTTTCGGAAAGAATTTCAATCTATATTTATTGTAAAGTAAATTTGGCGTGTTTAAATTTGGACTTTTGGACATAGGTAATTATAGTAATACACATTTTCCGAATGAAAGGCGTATCCCTTATTTCACTTATCTTCAAACTAATTTTAAATGGAATATAAATACTCAATAGCAAACACTGAAATCGAATTATTTTATAACATTATGATATTTTTTCATATCGGTTTTGAGACACATCGCAATATGTGACCCCTCCCCTTTTTTTTTACAACAAAAAAATAAATAATGTTTAAATAAAATTTAAAACATTACCAAAAAGTATGCAGAAGTTAAGATTTATATAACTAAGAAGTGTGTAAAGTTTGATGCAAAAATGATAAATCGTTTTTGAGGTATGACGCGACATGTTAAACAAACCACATTCCTGTTTTACTTACAAAGTCCTGTAACTCAAAATGATTTAATTTGATTTTCACGTAAAGGTTTACAGATCGTTTGACCATTATAAGAAATATTTTTGTTAAGTTTTATGAAAACAAGATAAGCTGTTCTCAAGTTACGGTGCAACATGTTTACGCTGGACAGTAGGATAGACGGATAGATAGACGGACGGACAGAATGACTGATAGATGGAGGAACGGACGCATGGATGGAAGAACAGACGGACGGATGGATTTATACAATAATACGTGCTGTCAAAATTGTAACGGGCGTGTAAAACGCAAAGAAATGAAAAAAAACTCTTATTTAAAGGTCAATAAGTTTTATAAGGATATCGGCCAAGTCGACTTATTTGTATATCTTGTCTTATCGGCCAAGTCGACTTTTTTGTATATCTTGTCTTATCGACCAAGTCGACTTATTTGTATATCTTGTCTTCCTGTATCATTTTTGCTATATTACTTTTATATGTTTGAAAATAATAGACAGAAATTGATAAAAAAAAACTTCAAATTCGTCATGTAAGGGCAATACAATAACTCCTTTAATAAGCAATGTAAGAATTTTGAAGTAAATGGACAAATAGTAGAGCTCAACATTTTGAAGATAATCATCTGGCCCTTTCGAAGGTTTTATGTCTACGGCTGTTTTTAAATAATTTTAAACACTTGCATGTCCCCCTATGTTTATTTTTTAGCCATGAAAGCCATCTTGGTTGACAAGCGGGGTCACAGTAAACTTTTTAAAAATAGATACTCTAATTATAATTAAAAAAGACATATGATTTTAGATAAGATTTGTTAAATGCAGCCTAGTAATTTTAGATGTGAAAATTTATGTAAAACATTGTATTGAAAGATAATGAACGACGGTCGACTGGTGCCAAGTGATAAAAAAAATTACTTTTCCTGTTGGGTCAAGTGAGCTAAAAACAACCAAGAATTCCAAACAAAATTGCACCGTTCTTGAATTTAAAAACAAATTGTGTAACAACTGAAAACCTCAAATTTCACGAACGAGATAACTTGATTGGAACTAGCAAACAACTTCACTGGCGGTTTTTTTTTCAACAACAAAAAAATAAGACATATTATTTATACTCAAGTGTACACACTGACATGTCACAAATGCTTAAATGATTGCAATTCAGTTTATTTTGAAGGTCTGTAAGATAAAAAAAAAATGGTCACAGAAACTTAACCGATTGTTTTTGGAACAATTTAAGTCGAGGTCTAATGAATCCTGCCAGACGGACATGAACACATTCTAATTTTTAAAACCAACAACACAAACCCTTAATGTTTATCAATTAATCAAGGAAATAAGTTCACGGTGAAATGAATTGTCATGTGGCCAAAGGAAAAATAATATAGAAATGAGGTCAATGGCAAGGACAATGGACATATGGCAAATAAAACAAAATCGTTAGATCTGTGTTCCATTCTTGTAAATGTTGCAGTCAAACCTTCTAACTTTTGACATATGCAGCTTTATACAAATGTTCAAAACGCTATGAATTCGAATCACTTGGTCTCGCTTGTTTACAAATATCAGTGAGAATGTTTATAATAAACGTAATCAAACTCACATAATCCGATTTCGTGGTTGTCCCTGTTTTCTTATATCTCACACTATTTTAATTCGGTATACACTTTATAAGATAAGTGGCGCATCTAGAAGACGTATAGGTTGCACGCCCCGACCCCACCTTTGGTTGCCAAAACTATATTGATTTATGTATTTAACGATTTTTTAAAGCAAAAAATAGTGAAAATATTGTTCGACTCTCTACGCTCGGCGGTATGTAAAAGCTGTTCGAATTACATCCACTTTGAAATAAACTGAATCCGTCTCTCCGTATATAATGTCAAAATATATTAACCAACGTCAGTGTACGATCATCATAACACAACGGCGACAGTACAGACCCGTTTTTTTATAGTAAGGTTAACCATGGAAGTTATTTTTAAATATTACTTCCATGGTTAACAAAATAATCATTATTGAATTTTGTCGATGACCTGAGTTTATTATACTAATTTATACATAGAAGTAAAGTTACAATTAAAATGTCAATTGTTCTTGAACAATTGAGTCTTTCCTTTTGTAATGTAAAATACATGTTCCAATAGACGTACAATGTATTGAAAAGGGTCTAGGACCTTTGGTTATATAGTAAAAGCGTAAAAGCTGGTATTGTCTTTTCAGAAACATAAAACAGGGGTTATGCCCCTTACATAAATGTCAAATCTCTTCGGTCAAATGTTAAAAAAAAGTTGCGCTTCATCCACCTCAACGTTTTTCACTATTTACTATTTCTGTAAGTACAATCGTTTTTGAGATATCGACTAAAAAGTTGTAAGGTCAAAGGTCAAGGTCAACCTTAAAAATCTTTAAAACACACTGAAAATCCTTTAGATAAGGTAAAAAAACACATACTTCGCTGTATGGGACATGACCTTTTGACCTTTTGACCTTTGTCAAGGTCATTAGTCCCCATGTCAATGCTGAAGACCCCATGGGTCTAGGACCTTTCGTCATACAGTAAAAGCTGGTTTTGCCTTTTCAGAAACCTAAAACAAGAGTTATGCCCCTTACAGAAAGGCCAAATCTTTTCGGTCAAAATGTAACAAAGTTGCGCATTAATGACCCAAACATTTTCCACTATACAACATTTCTGAAAGTATTAAGGTTGCTGAGATTATCCCATAACAAGGTGTTAGGTCAACACGTCATTGTGCCGGATGCTAGATACCATCGAGTCCGAACAATTTTTGCCGGTGTGGTTTAGACACAGTGACCAACACCAAGTCAATTTATTCTAAACACACTAACTTCGACACAATTTACAGAAAACAGGCAAATATCACCATGAGTACTTCAAAGTTGGCGACAGTAATACTCGTAGTGGACATAGTCACCAGTGATGTCTACAGGAACTCCTTCTTTCCAAGGACAGTCATGAAATGAAAAAGAAGAGAAAAAAGTAATGATTAAGTGATATAGATACAATGGATAAGCGTTGATTCTTGAAAAAGAAACCATGAGCCCGGAGGGCGAATGGTTTGTTTTTCATGAATCAACGTGTATTCATTGTATCTATAACTTAAACTATTGTGTTAATGTCTTTTCAAATTTCAAGCCTATTCTTAATAAGAGGGTATTGTAAGTGAGTTTAAATAACCATGTTATCGTGACAAACGATGCATTACAAACAATTATATATCCCAATTAAATGGTAAAAACAATACAAATATAACACAACAGGTCTGTACTTTAAGATCTTCATTGATCAGGCATCTGAATATTATCTGTTTTGACAAATTGAGACATATTCGATCTTATTTCTAATAAGATTGAGAATGAAAATGGGGAACGTTACAAAGCCGGGGACAACAACTTGACGAAGAACATATATTATAGTATATATATATAGCATGTGTCCGAAATTTCTAACAAGAAGCCCTATTCTAGGCACATCACGATTTTCTAGCATAAGAATTTGCGGATAAACAGATGAAATCATACTATATTAATTTATAAAACAAAAATGGACACCTAGAATGTAAACATTTTTGTTTTAAACATGTGGAATAGCCAACAATGATCCGATAATAAACGATCAAACTCGCTTTTATTAAACAAAATATCCACAATAACTAACAAAACAGGAAACAAAAACTGGAAAACTAGAGAATAGGGACAACAAAAAGAACACAAGGATTCGAACCTGAACCGACAAGTTCTAACTCATAGTGCTTATCTATGAAACCTCGCGGCTACCAACTCATACCAAACCATTGCCTATTATTGTATATATAAACGTACAATCCCTGTGTGTCCGTTGTACCGATGTATATCATATATTCATTTATATATATAAATCAGACATTTCAATCGTAACCTATTGGTAGCCGAGAAGTTTCATCAATATGTTGATGTTAGTAACACGTAACAGAATTCATGGACGGGTTAAAGTCCCAAAGAAGGCATATAGAAATTACCAAAAATAGAGTAAAGTTTTTAAAATAATTCCATTAGTGAACAGAAATCAGTAAATTGGCAGTTCAAACTTAATGAAATTAGACACACAAAGAAAACAATTGAATATAATTTGGTGAGTCCATTTCAGCGACGGATTTAGGAAGCGTTGATTCTAGAAAAAGAATCTACGGTAAATGAATAGGTTGACGTCACCACAATGGTTTAAGTAGAAATTTGTCTCTGGAAGTTTCATTAGAAAAATTAGAAAAGTGCTGCGATAATTTATAAAGCGTTGTTTTGTCGAGGAGTGAATATGCAACACGGGGACTCTCTCTACATGCTATCCCTGATATTCATGTAATGAGAAGCAGGATGTTAGCGGAAACACCGGTAATGAAGATATATCGATAAACACGCATAAAGTCTTAAAGTCCAAACGCTTGTATGTATAATGTCTAAAGTACAAACACTTGTATGTACTACTAAAATGAATTTGTCCATCAATCATGGTCAGTCGAATTTTATTACAACATGACGTGTTCATAGAGATAAATACTGCATTGCTAGCAATAGTTTGAGCATAATATTACCATGTGATTGCTTAGAAGTTGCGAATACCTTGTAGAGAAGAACTACTGCAGTAGCAAGATGGCTACATATAATCAGGTTTGTAGTTCAATGTATAACTTAAAAGACATTTGTTAACGTTGATGATTATTTGTTTGTATTTGTATTAATTTGGTTTTACCATCATATAACTACAATATGGTATTGCATATGTTTCGACCATTCAACTTTTGTTGTATATTATATTGTAACGTGGAGCACATTTAACTAAATGTAAATAGTATTGTAAAATGATAAATTATAAGCTTATGTTTGACTCCGTTGCCTTCGTTGGTGATTTTGATTGGAATACACAGTTTTTGGTATTGATAGAAAATATCATTTTGATTTTATCTTATGCAACGAGCTCTGGTGAACTTTCCAATAATGTTTATATAATTTTCTGAATATAATAAGATGTGTTTTGATTGTCACTAGGACGCATCTACAAAAGAGATCATATGAAACAGAAATAAATAACTTTTGGTTACCGCTAAATGATAGTTAGACTGCACTCGTTCTACTTGAGCAGTCAAAATACGTTGACGGTATATTTCTATGTCATATACAGCCACTGAGCCGATATTACATTTCCTCATGAATATGTAGATAGCAGTTGTCGAAACTATATTTAATTATTCATACGACCTCTGCAATCTGTTTTTGTTTCCATTGTATACAAGGAAGCGTGGAAAGATTCAAACTTGTTTCTTTTACAAATTTTGAAAGAAAAAAACATTTCACTTGTTTGAAACCTATAAATCATTATGCTTTATGCTTATGTTTGATATTTTAGTCCATACTTAAACGAATTTGTTCACAATCGATTGAGGGTTTCAACATGTACATTTCATTGCGCTGTATATTTTTCCGCCTGATACAGGTATGAGGCCTTTTTAAAGGGGGATTTTTCGAAATAATTAGATAAAAAAAATAACATCTACACATATAAACAACAATAAAAAAAATGTTGGTTTTTTTCTAGATATCAGTATAAAGACCCTAACAGTGCATTGACTTGACATATCAACGATATAAGGATTTGGCCCGAAACATTGAGAAAGCTCGGCAAAACCTCGCATTTTAAGCATTTCTAAGCCTCATCGTTATATCGTTGATATGTCAAGTCATTGCACTATTATTGTCTATCTATTTTGGCACTTGTAAAGTAGCATGAAGAAAATATAACTTCGAACCTTTTACCCATACAGTATGTTGATCAGATGTCTATACATAAGCGCACAAAATGTTACAATAACGTTAATAGTATACCGCTTACAGCGGATTCCAGTGAGTGTGTAAACAAAGGTAATATCTATGGTTAGCTTGCTTGTTAGCTGAACCGTGAAGTCATTGTTAGGTTAGGTAAACAACCTTCTTTAAGAGTAGACTAGTCCGACAGAAAACTAATCGATCTGTCTGTTGGACTATTGTACTTTGAAAGGAGGGTAGTATACCTGACCTAATAATGACTTCACGGTTCAGCTAACAAGCAAGCTAACCAAAGATATTACCTTTCGCTACACACTCAATGGAATCCGCTTTAATTTATCAAAATTGACTCCTAGTGTTGCTCTTATTCTTTCTAACATTATTTTCAGCTAAAATTAAAATGAAGTGTGTTTTTTTTTTAGAGTAATGCCTCTAACGAATGAGAGTCGCGGTGTAGTGGTTAGTGCATCTGACTACTAACACAAAGGTTCCTGGTTCGATTCCCGTCTGGGATGAACATTTCGGGAACTGAATTTTCGGTTCTCCCTTGATACCATTTGCGAGTAAGGTCTCGAGGAAACGATGATAGTCCGTCGGAATTGGACGATAAATGGCTGACCTGTGTTTAGAGAGAGCCATATCTCTTGCACGTTAAAGACACCCTTGTAGATTTCGAAAAAGAGCAGGCTAATGCCGCAACAAGGCAGCACTCGCACCCACAAAGTGGAAAGAGATTAATATAAGTAGTAAAACTTGTTTCCCAATCCACTATAAATAAATATGTAAAAACTAAACTAACAAATGATAGATCATACAATACAACGATCATAAATTTCACCTTCTGTACAAAGTGCAAATCTAGAACAAGCTTCATTAACTAGGGAACTACATTTTTTTTTTTTTATAATAACTTAGGTTTTTCGTCCTAAACATGCATGAACTATTTGACACTGGTTGTTTAGCAACCAACAGTCAATCAATTAATCAATGTAGATTTCGGCGTTGGTTTACAAGTTGTTATATATTTTAAGTCTGATATTATTTCTTGAATATAAATATAGTGCAAGACTTCGTTTATGAACGACGATGAATATAGAAAGCAAAATAAAGGAAGACGTTATGCATGTTATATGTTAAACATATCAATTGTGTGTCCAATTCGCACTTCGTTCACAGTGATCATTTATGTTATAAAAGAAAATAAGAAAGAGTTGCAAAAGGAAATCGAGAGACAAAATTATGTTTCGGTAACATTAAAAATACACAAGACACATCAAAACACATATAAACGGGTAAAAAAGCGACACGATCTTGCATAAAGAAAAAAAACAGACCAGTCCAATAGTTTACAGAATGGACTGTTATCGGCTTATATTCTCTCATCAGAAACTTGTAAGACCTTGTCAGATATTACAATCATTAATATTTATCATATATGAAAAACAAATGTAATTTGAGACTTATGTTTTGTTTCTAAATGTATGAAAGATATATAAAAAAAGGAAAAAAACAGTTTTGAATTTCATGCGTTCGAAGCCATTCTCTAAATCAACTGTTATCAGTAACTCTAAAAGCCATCTACTCAAAAGTCTAAATTTGAAAGAACCAAAACAGAGCTACAAGAATGTGACCTATAGGGGCTTTAAACAATTGCCTATAACTTTTCAAAAAGGAATATGTAAGGAGAATTTGTCATATAAAATTTTCGTATATGATTGTTGCGAAACCGCAGCATTTCAACTCTGGTCCCGTTTTTGGTATACCGCTGAGTTAATTTATGTCTTGGGGAAAAAAATCCTTTCTATTTTTGTATACTTCCAATTTATGTTTTTGACCATGTTATCGATAATTCATGTCACACAGTAGTGCCGACTTTACCTGGGCTGAACCCTATTTGGGAGGTTTAAATTTATCTTTATTTTGTTTGTCTAGTTTAATCTTACTGTTATGGCTTTATTTTTCCAAAACATCAGTTTCTAATCATTCATATCCAAGGTTGAATTTATGCAAATGTTGCTCTAGGACAAATAAACCCCATGTTGATAAATTAAAATAGCTGCGAATAACGCTTTCACATTCAGAATAAAACTTTGAAAAGGAGTATTCAATTCTTTATTGTGTTTTTAAATAGGGAAAGTCAAACGTTACACAAATAACAGGTAACATACATAGCGCATCAAATGTTAAAACACGTATGAACCTTGAGTATCAAATGTTATAGACATACAGTGTAATCAAAACAGATATCAAATGTTATAGACATACAGTGTGATCAAAACAGATATCAAATGTTATAGACATAGTGTAATCAAAACAGATATCAAATGTTATGGACATACAGTGTAATCAAAACAGATTATCAAATGTTATAGACATACAGTGTAATCAAAACAAATTATCAAATGTTATAGACATACAGTGTAATCAAAACAGATATCAAATGTTATAGACATACAGTGTAATCAAAACAGATTATCAAATGTTATAGACATACAGTGTAATCAAAACAGATATCAAATGTTATAGACATACAGTGTAATCAAAACAGATTATCAAATGTTATAGACATACTAGTCGTACAATTAATAAAAGATGTATAAAAAATCATGTTATAGACATACAGTGTAATCAAAACAGATTATCAAATGTTATAGACATACAGTGTAATCAAAAAGATTATCAAATGTTATAGACATACAGTGTAATCAAAACAGATATCAAATGTTATGACATACAGTGTAATCAAAACAGATATCAAATGTTATAGACATACGTGTAATCAAAACAGATTATCAAATGTTATAGACATACAGTGTAATCAAACAGATATCAAATGTATAGACTACAGTGTAATCAAACAGATATCAATGTTATAGACATAGTTAATCAACAGATATAATTTATAGACATACAGTGTAATCAAAACAGATTATCAAATGTTATAGACATACAGTGTAATCAAAACAGATTATCAAATGTTATAGACATACAGTGTAATCAACAACAGATACCAAATGTTATAGACATACAGTGTAATCAAAACAGATTATCAAATGTTATAGACATACAGTGTAATCAAAACAGATATCAAATGTTAATAGACATACAGTGTAATCAAAACAGATTATCAAATGTTATAGACATACAGTGTAATCAAAACAGATATCAAATGTTATGACATACAGTGTAATCAAAACAGATTATCAAATGTTATAGACATACAGTGTAATCAAAAGATATCAAATGTATAGACATACAGTGTAATCAAAACAGATTATCAAATGTTATAGACATACAGTGTAATCAAAACAGATATCAAATGTTATAGACATACAGTGTAATCAAAACAGATATCAAATGTATAGACATACAGTGTAATAAAACAGATTATCAAATGTTATAGACATACAGTGTAATCAAAACAGATATCAAATGTTATAGACATACAGTGAAATCAAAACAGATTATCAAATGTTATAGACATACAGTGTAATCAAAAAGATATCAAATGTTATAGACATACAGTGTAATCAAAACAGATATCAAATGTTATAGACATACAGTGTAATCAAAACAGATTATCAAATGTTATAGACATACAGTGTAATAAAACAAGTATGTTATTAAAAGTATGTTTTTTTTTATAGACATACAGTGTAATCAAAATATTATCAAATGTTATAGACATACAGTGTAATCAAAACAGATATCAAATGTATAGACATACAGTGTAATCAAAACAGATTATCAAATGTTATAGACATACAGTGTAATCAAAACAGATTATCAAATGTTATAGACATACAGTGTAATCAAAACAGATATCAAATGTTATAGACATACAGTGTAATCAAAACAGATATCAAATGTTATAGAAATACAGTGTATCAAAAGATATAAAATGTTATAGACATACAGTGTAATCAAAACAGATTATCAAATGTTATAGACATACAGTGTAATCAAAACAGATATCAAATGTTATAGACATACAGTGTAATCAAAACAGATTATCAAATGTTATAGACATACAGTGTAATCAAAACAGATATCAAATGTTATAGACATACAGTGTAATCAAAACAGATTATCAAATGTTATAGACATACAGTGTAATAAAACAGATATGCTTAATAAAATCATTGTTTTGTCTTTTATAGACATACAGTGTAATCTAAACAGATATCAAATGTTATAGACATACAGTGTAATCAAAACAGATTATCAAATGTTATAGACATACAGTGTAATCAAAACAAGATATGCTTATATAAAAGTCATTGTTTGTCTTATAGACATACAGTGTAATCAAAACAGATATCAAATGTTATAGACATACAGTGTAATCAAAACAGATATCAAATGTTATAGACATAATGTAATCAAAACAGATATCAAATGTTATGACATACAGTGTAATCAAAACAGATTATCAAATGTTATAGACATACAGTGTAATCAAAACAGATATCAAATGTGTATAGACATACAGTGTAATCAAAACAGATTATCAAATGTTATAGACATAAGTGTAATCAAAACAGATATCAAATGTTATAGACATACAGTGTAATCAAAACAGATTATCAATGTTATAGACATACAGTGTAATCAAAACAGATATCAAATGTTATAGACATACAGTGTAATCAAACAGATACCAAATGTTATAGACATACAGTGTAATCAAAACAGATTATCAAATGTTATAGACATACAGTGTAATCAAAACAGATATCAAATGTTAAAGAATACAGTGTAATCAAAACAGATTATCAAATGTTATAGACATACAGTGTAATCAAAACAGATATCAAATGTTATAGACATACAGTGTAATCAAAACAGATATCAAATGTTATAGACATACAGTGTAATCAAACCAGATTATCAAATGTTATAGACATACAGTGTAATCAAAACAGATTATCAAATGTTATAGAGATACAGTGTAATCAAAACAGATATCAAATGTTATAGACATACAGTGTAATCAAAACAGATATCAAATGTTATAGACATACAGTGTAATAAAATTGATTATCAAATGTTATAGACATACAGTGTAATCAAAACAGATATCAAATGTTATAGACATACAGTGTAATCAAAACAGATATCAAATGTTATAGACATACAGTGTAATCAAAACAGATTATCAAATGTTATAGACATACAGTGTAATCAAAACAGATATCAAATGTTATAGACATAAAGTGTAATCAAAACAGATATCAAATGTTATAGACATACAGTGTAATCAAACCAGATTATCAAATGTTATAGACATACAGTGTAATCAAAACAGATTATCAAATGTTATAGACATACAGTGTAATCAAAACAGATATCAAATGTTATAGACATACAGTGTAATAAAAACAGATTATCAAATGTTATAGACATACAGTGTAATCAAAACAGATATCAAATGTTATAGACATACAGTGTAATCAAAACAGATATCAAATGTTATAGACATACAGTGTAATCAAAACAGATTATCAAATGTTATAGACATACAGTGTAATCAAAACAGATATCAAATGTTATAGACATAAAGTGTAATCAAAACAGATATCAAATGTTATAGACATACAGTGTAATCAAACCAGATTATCAAATGTTATAGACATACAGTGTAATCAAAACAGATTATCAAATGTTATAGACATACAGTGTAATCAAAACAGATATCAAATGTTATAGACATACAGTGTAATCAAAACAGATATCAAATGTTATAGACATACAGTGTAATCAAAACAGATTATCAAATGTTATAGACATACAGTGTAATCAAAACAAAGGTAACTGCTTATATAAAAAGTCATTGTTTTGTCTTTTGGTGTTTGGGTGTTTATCATGATTTCAGTTGTTGTCGACTGTTTATGTAGTTCATAATTGTTCTTGTTTCTCGTTTTTTATATAGATTAGACCGTTGGTTTTCCAGTTAGAATGGTTTTACAATAGTAATTTGTGAGGCCCTTTATAGCTTGCTGTTCGGTGTGATCCTAGGCTTCGTGTTGAAGACCATACCTTGACCTATAATGGTTTACTTTTATAATTGTGACTTGGATGGAGAGTTGTCTCATTGGCACTCATACCACATCTTCCTATATCTAAATATTAGTGTATATGATAACTTGTTTAAGAAAGACATGATGTGTTGGTTACTGAGATATGTCAAACTTCTAAATTTGATCACGAGTTATATATGTATATACATGTACCTTGAACTCTGAGGATTAACAACCGTCGAGGCTAATTCATCGATTCATCAAAAATGAAACGTCAGCATTTGTAAACGTTTATTGTTGACAGATAACAAGCTATGGATTGACAATATGTTCCACAAATAAAAAGATATTTGAAATGATTTTGTTATCGTGAGATGCTTGTTTTTAAATTATATGTTTTTCAAGTGAATTTTTTTTACAAGTTTACAAACATTTCGAGTTATATTTGTTTTAGTTATGACAATGCTTTTGGTAACCTTAATCAGCTCATACTTTTTTTATACAGAAATAAAATAATAAATTATGACTAACATATATTACTAATCCTGGCATAGATTACCATTGCCGTACATTGCACAACTTTTTAAAGTTTTTGGTCCTCAATGCTTTTCAAATTTGCATTCGTTTTGGCTTTCTACCTATTTTGATCTCAGCGTCACTGTCGAGTCTTTTGAAGATAAAACGCGCTTCATGCGTATCATATTATAAGCTTGGTACCTTTCATAACTATTACCACCACTGGTTCGACGCCATTGCTTGTGGACGTTTCCACCCACGAGTTACACCAGCCAAGTAGTCAGCACTTTGATCTTGATATCAGTACCAATTATATGGCCATTTTTATAAATTTACTGTTTGCAAAAGTATGAATTATTTGAAAAACTAAGGATTTTCTTTTCACAATCATATATTACCTTTGCCGTCTTTTACACAACATTGTTTTGAATTTTGTGTCCTCGATGCTCCTCAACTTTGCACTTGTTTTGGCTCTATAACTATTTTGATCTGAGCGTCACTGATGAGTCTTATGGAGACAAAACGACTGTCTGGTGTATCAAATTATACGCCTAGTAACTTTGATAACAATTTAGTATCTCTCGCCTTCCTTAGCGAAGATTCGAATTATGAATATTAAAAACTGACTTGTCAACAGTCCTCTTTTGCTTCTCTGACCAAAGTGTATCATATTAACGCCATTAGGTATATCCCAAGCATTTCTACGAAAAAACAAATGCGATATGATATGATATTATTGAATTGATTTACTATGTAAGTTTTTTTTGGTTTTTAAGCCTTTTTGCAATTTCATAATTTTTACACTTGATAGTGATAGAAAGTTTAAAATACATATAAGAGAATATGCTATGCGTGTAAATGAGACAACTCTCCATCCAAGTAAAAATTTGTAAAAGTAAACCATCAACGTCACGGTACCCAAATGGCACTGAGTATCCAAATTGCACCTATTTAGCATAAATAGCAGCGAAAATCTTACAAGATTTCCTAGAGACTAAACAATTTGTAATTTTATGATTTGATACTATGCACGTCTTTCAACATGAGTAAAACTATTTATATATACAGTAAACGTTCACATTACTTATCAACAGATGAAGTGTTTACTGAAGATGAAGTGTTTACTGAAAAGGCAAAATGTACGGAAACGTCGCCATGCGACGTCATCAAAACGTCATCTTTTTAAAATTAGCAAATACAATATGTTACAAGTATCCATTTCTTGAAGAGAAAAATGAAGAG
Source organism: Mytilus edulis (assembly GCA_019925275.1). Taxonomy (NCBI): domain Eukaryota; kingdom Metazoa; phylum Mollusca; class Bivalvia; order Mytilida; family Mytilidae; genus Mytilus; species Mytilus edulis. The sequence continues at coordinate 110,960,546 of CM034361.1, read as the reverse complement.
TAAGCATGGACTTATATTTAATTGTGAAAAATATTCGAAAAAAATAAAACAAAACATCTGTTATTTGATTTCTAATGATGTGAATTTGAGCATGGATGCAATTTAGGTACTTCTCATTGTGGAATAATGGATATTTTGGAGGTTGATTCAAACCCATTTATCTATGACTCAATATGGATTAAAAATCTAATTGGTGTACCTAAATAATAAAGAAGGATACGGTTACAAAATAAACCCGAAATAGAAATTTTTGTCTTGTTCATAAAAAAACGTAGGTGAAAAAAACTGTCAAAATAGGTGCAATTTGGGTACCGTCACGTTATAGGTAAAAGTACGGTCTTTAACAAGAAATTTTAGCTCATATACCGGATAACAAGCTATGAAGTGCCCCAAAAATACTAGGCTAATTGTTAAACCATTCAAACGGAAAAGAACAATTTTCTAATCTACATAAAACAAACGAGAAACGAGTAACGTTATTTGTATATGTAGTGGTAATGTTCATAGTTTATATCATCTGTTTTCATTAGTGAAAATATAACATATGTACCATTAATAATGTTTCATGCGTGAAAATGTAACACATGTGCCATAAGTATGTTTTCCTAGCACCTATGGATATTAAAACAGGGTGGTTCCAAAGAACGACTGAAAGTACTAGCCTAAACACGAAATATAAGTTCATCAGTACAAACATGATGTCTTCTTTACCAGTTCAGTTCTAGTAGCTAAATGACTGGAAAATACGGATATTTGCGACATGGCCATTCGTTCGTTCAACCTTTAAAACATGTAAAATATTTCATCAGCGCTTCAATGTTGTCATTACCTTCTGGAGTAACACGGGACATCAAGATGGGTGAATACTACAAGGTATGTATTTTTACTTATTAATAAAAAGATATGTTCTAACAAATATATATAAGAAGGTGTTGTCTAATCCGCAAATATTTTAAGTTTTGATAAGTGTGTTAATTGCACCTAGCATGTCTACGTCATTGAACTGTACAGTTATCGGCTGCCACAGTACTTTAAGGACTCACGTTATGATCTAAATGTTCTTATTGCGAAATATTTGGCTTCGAATATTTGTGGTGAAAGTCAATCGAAAAAGGCGCTTTCGACGGATCAAATAACATGGAATTGATGTCAGATTTTCAGAATCCTCTGGTGTTATCCATATAAATGTCTTAAACAAATTTGCCAATAAACACCCAGTTTTTTACATGTATGATTATAAGCCATCTGCAAAAGTCTTTTAACTATTTTAATTATTTTTTGATAGTTTTGAGAACTTAAACTTGTCGATGATAACGCTATGAAAAGTCAAGAAAAACAGTTTCCGGCCAAAATTTCAATGGCTTACATGTATATCTCGTTAACAAGCACATTGGCCTATATATTATTTTTTGGCTCTTTTGGTTCCTTTACTAATCCCCTATCAATATATACTAGTGTAATGAAAAGTTATTTATTTTGAAACTGAGAAGCGAACTCCCTTAAGTGTTTTTTTATATATATATTTAAAGAGCGTAATCTTTATATTGATCAGCTATTCATATTAGTTCTGACTGCCATATGCATCTCGCATAGAACATGCGTAGCACAGATCTTTCCTGGACAAACACCTCTACAGATACCTGGCCAAATATTTCCTGGACAGGTCATACCTGGACAAGATCAGGTAGAACGACAGGAGGATTTTTTCCTTATAGATGACAGTGGAACTACAGGTAATTTTATTTTCAATTTTCACAATTTACAACATTGCATATTTGATACGAATGTCACTATATAATAATTATGAAATGAAGATAAAAAGTGGTATGATTGCCAATAAGACAGCTCTCCACAAAAGAACATTTGACTATAGGTCACTGTGCAGTCTTCAACAGTGAGCAAAGTCTATACTGCATAGTCATGATAGTTCGTTATTTATATCCTTTATATTACAAACATTGGTATATGTTATGCCAAATGTTTCGTTTTTAGAACAAAATGTCTTCACGTATTTCTTTTCTTGTTTTATAATGTTTTTTTTAATGATCAAAGAATGTCTACGTATTTAGTTTATGCTTCTTAATACGTACATGTTACGTCAAAATGTTTTATTTCTAATAAACCTGACCGCTATTATTTTTGTCTGTTTTTTATTATTATTTATTATAGAATTTCGTCCTATCTAGTGTTATTTTCTGAACATGATTGTTATTTGTCAACATTTGATTGATATCACTTATCGAATGCGTAATCTATTGTGGGTGTATCACGATAATTCAGCCAAACAAAGTCTTGGTGACATCACAAATTATTATAAAAAGCTCACACGACATAATCCTAATCGCAATTAACCCTGTAATGAACAGGAATGTCAAAGAGTTATTGAAAAAAACATCTTTTCTAAATGCATTTAAATTGTGATAGAATGGTAAAGAGTCATTTCCTAATGTACGTATTGTGTTATAAGTTACAAAATGTTATGTATAGCAACTCAATCGATATTTTCAACTTCATTAAAGTTGAAACTGGTAATACATACTTCTATTCATATTTACTGAAATCACTTTAGCAGATGCAGCTGGAATTGGGTCAGGATCAGCTTTGCAAACAGCTTTGCAATTGTTTCCACTAGCTCTTTTAACACTAGCTGTACCAATGATGGAAATGGCAAGGACGAGTACTGCTAGCATTGGGACAACTGTTGTTACAACAACTGTCCCAACAACACAAACAGCTACGCAAACAAGTTAGTATAGTATGCATATTATAATAATTTAATTTTGGATGTAACGTGTCTTCTGATTGGCTGACGTCGTTTTGTCTATCATATCATAGACACAATTTTGGCATGTGACCATGACGTCATCGACGTTTTTCAATGATTTTCGCTGGTTTAACATGGAGTTTAACATTTAAAATACAAGAAATAACTGTAATATTATTGGTTCAAAACAAATTCCACAGTTTCTGTAAATCTTACTCTACATATACTTCAAACGAAACATATTTATACTTAAAATATGTAATATTGAAATTATGTTCGCGTTATTCAGTGTGCACCGCATTTTTTATGTTATTTCTTCATAGACAGCAAAAATATTACAGTCATTCCTTAAATATTAATCTCAATAATTCGTTTAGAGGAGATAATAAAAATCATTCCTCTACGGCTGCAAAGTCAAAACTACCTATAATGTATAGTAAAAAAAAGTCTTGAAAAACAATATGTAAAAATTCCGATTGTTGGAGTAGATTTAACATAAAAATATCTAAATTTAATTCATATTTTTTTTTTCATTCTTTAAACTACAATGTACTTAGGGATTATGTACCCTTGTGCTGATTCAATGCTAAACATATGGAAATTTTATAGAAAATCCACAGCCTTTAACCTTGTATTCTCATATTTGACAATTTGATGACTGATAGATATAGGATTATTGCATGCAGTGCTAGCATTGATTTCATTAAAACATGTTTATTAATGTAGTCATTTGTTAAAACAAATTAAAATATGGACAACTCGACTTTAGTGTCTCACCACGAGGTATTTTGGAATTTACAGGTTTGTTAGAACTTTTTGTAAAAAATGAACACTAGCACATCATAAAAGCTAGCGAGTAATCTATGTTTCAAATTTTATAACAAAAATCTCTGTATTAAAGGCTGTGGATTTTCTATAAAAATCTCGGTTTATTTGCCGCAAAGTACTCTTTTACTGTAAAATGCAATGAAACAGTAAATAATAATGCTTTGCATCAAGTTTATCTACAAAATGGCTTATCTCTTTTATTCATTTTATCTTTATTTTTGAAACAATTGAAGTTCGAAAAATAATACTAAGGCATATTACAACTAAAATTATTATATTTTGCGACGAATTCAGTATACTGTTTGTTTATTTATTATTTTAAAGAGACAAAAGAAATACAATTCCAAGTCAATATCAAATATGGGAAGTCAATCCGCACTGACAAAATCAAACGCTATTAATTAACGGAACAAGTAGTAAACAACTGTCAAAGATTTGGTACGATCGTTTTCCTTATATAATAGGATAATTTTGAATCCAGCAGCGACTACTATGTAGACAAGCATTACATGCATATATTTCATTACACAACTAATTTTAACATTTAAAAACGGATGTAAATTTAACGAACGTTTTTTCGCGGTCCTACCGTGACTTTAATGAATCGTTTTGACCTTGCCAAATGGCAATATCGTGCATTTATTTGTTTATTGTTTGCCTATTAGTAAAAATATAACTCATATTGTGTCATATAAAAAGCACCATGTGTACCAACAAGTTGCCCGGACGGATATATGTTGCTGAATGACCAAACTGCCAGTCCGAATTGTTACCTCTTCAGTGGACTTGCTAAGGGAAAGTGGTATTATGCAAAAGTGAGTACCTTTAATATTTATCAGATTTAATTACGTAACCAATAATTTCTTAGACTTTGTTGCCTATTACAGAGACGTATAATCACTTTTGCAAGTTATCAAATGTGGCTGTTTTGCTACGGTTTCTAGAAGGCGAAAAAAAATGAAGTCATTATATTACAAAAATTTTAACTAAACCATCTCTATTGGTATTAAGTGTTATAAAAAAAAATCCTGACCTTTTTCAGTATCATGATGTTCTTCAATGCCAAGACATTAAGACTTTGCAATCATCCCTTCATAAATGTTACGAACGCCATCACGAGTTGGTTGGCCGTTATAGAATATCCCTTTCAAATATGATATCGGATATGTTGGTTAAACTACAATCCCATTCCATTTTCATGATTATGATCTACTGAATTAGAATATGTATCGGGTTTGTAACAACTTTTCTATGTTGTGTTTTTTATACTATCATTTGACTGTTTGTCTTTTTTAATCATGGCGTTGTCAGTTTATGTTCAATTAATTAGTTTGACAGTCCCTCTAGTATCTTTTGCCCCTCTTCTAAAAACATTCGCAGAACCTATACTATTCACATGTTTAAAAAGTAAGGCATATAATGCATGTATCATTTGTGATATCAAACAATTATAAATGTCAATTCTGCATCTTTGCATCTGGTTTTAAATTTTAGAGGCAATGCACAATGAAGGGTGACTACTTATGGAGGCCAAATAGTGAAGCAGAAGCTAATGCTGTCAAGAATAAGTTCGAATTCGGTAAGTTATAAATAAAGTTGTAATTGTTATTAGCTTGTATCGTTCTAATGAAAAAACATTAGTGACTAATAATTGAAAAACATTTCCCAAAATTTGTTCCCAGTAAGATATCAACAAAAATCCTTCACGAGGTTCAACTTCTATCATGTACCAATTTAAGAATTGTGCATTCTCGATTATACTGTCATGCTATTAAATGATAACGAAAAAGATGAAGAGAGGTCTATCGACTTGAAGGTTAGTGTCTGAGTTCAGAGTTTTATCATCGAAACGAGGGTATCCTATCACCAGACAAGAGTAAAAAGATGAGCTGTATCTGTGAAAAATTTTGAAAACTAGTAGAGTTCAAACAAGTACATTTGTAGGGGCATTTGAATGTGGTGCTGTCCCAATATTATTTTTGAAAAATATTTCAAAATTCGTACAGAGTTTTCAAATGATCAGGAAATGTACATATATTTCAAATATATACAATGCTATGACGTCACTTTAGAAACATTCCAGCAGCTCCTGCATACGGGTATATATCTCCCAGTTGCTACGATATTCCCGTGTTTGTATTTCCTATAATGATTTTCTTAAATTAGAGGCTCTAAAGAGCCTGTGTCGCTCACCTTGGTCTATGTGCAAGCAGCAAAACAAAACCAAAGGACATAAATTATAGACGAGAATAGAATTCATGATAAAATTTGTGTTTTGGTGATGATGATGTGTTTGTCAATCTCACTTTACTGAACATTCTTGCTGTTTACAATTTTCTCGATCTATAATGAACTTAGCTCAGAAGTATCAAAGGAAAACATTTGTTAAAAGTTTTCAATAATTTACGGGGGGAAAAAATTACTATAAAGAGCAATAACTCCTTAAGGGGTCAATTGATCGTTTTGGTAATGTTGACTTATTTGTAGATCTTACTTTGTTATACATAATTGTTGTTTACAGTTTATCACTATCTAAGATAATATTGAAGATATTAACCAAAAACTGCAAAATTTTCATAAAATTACCAATTCAGGGGCAGCAACCCAAACACAGGCTGCCTGATTTGTCTAAGAATTTCAGGGCAGTTAGATCTTGACTTAATGAACAATTTTACTACCGTCAGATTTGCTCTAAATGCTTTGGTTTTCGATATATTAGCCCAAAACTGCATTTTAACCCTATGTACTATTTTAGCCATCTTGGTTGGTGGGCGGGGTCATCAGACACATTTTTAAAACTAGATACCCCAATGATGATTGTGGCCAAGTTTTGTTAAACTTGTAAAGGTAGTTTCAAAGGAGAAGATTTTATTAAAAGATTACTAAAATTTTAGAAAAAATGTTAAAAATTGACTAAAGAGCAATAACTCCTTAAGTGGTCACCTGACCATTTTGGTCATGTTGACTTATTTGTAGATCTTACTTTGCTGAACATTATTGCTATCAACAGTTTATCTCTATATCTATAAAGTTATTTAAAATAATAACCAAAAACTGCAAAATTTCCTTAAAATTACTAATTCAGGAGTAGCAACCCAACAACAGGTTGTCCAATTTGTTTTAAAATTACAAGGCAGATAGATCTTGACCTGATAAACAATATAACCACTTGTCAGTTTTGATCTAAATGCTGCTGTTTCAGAGATAGAAGCCAAAATCTACATTTTACCCCTATGTTTCTTTTTTTGACCAATTCAGTGATTTTTTATGGTTGGTCGTGTCATCGGACACATTTTTTAAACAAAATACCCCAATGATGATTGTGGCCAAGTTTTGTTAAATTTGGGCCAGTAGTTTCAAAGGAGAAGATTTCTGTAAAAGAACACTAAAATTTTAGAAAAATTGTTAAAAATTGACTGTAAGGGCAATAACTCCTTAAGGGGTTAATTTGACAATTTTGGTCGTGTTGACTTACTTGTAGATCGTACTTTTCGGAACATTACTGCTGTTTATAGTTTATCCTGATCTATAATGTCATTCAAAATAATAACCAAAAACTGCAAAATTCCTTAAAATTACTTAATAAGGGGCAGTAACCCAACAGCTGGTTGTCTGATTTGTTTGAAAATTTCAGGGCAAATACATCTTGACCTAATAAACAATTTTACTTCTTTCAAATTTGCTCTAAATGCTTTAGTTTTATAGATACAAACCAAAATCTACATTTTACCCCTTTGTTCTATGTTTAGCCATGGCAGCCATATTGATTAGTTGGCCGGGTCATCGGGCATATTTTTTAAACTAGATACCCCAATGATGATTGTGACGAAGTGTGGTGAAATTTGGCCCAATAGTCTCAGAGGAGAAGATTTTTGTAAAAATTTACCGACGACGGACGACGGACGCAGGACGACGGACGCCAAGTGATAAAAAAGTCTACTTGGCCCTACGGGCCAGGTGAGCTAAAAAGGGTTGATACTCACAAGGGAGCAATAGTTCCGTATGGTGAAGTTGAAATCATCCCTTCGTAAATTTTACGGACGCCATCACGAGTTGGTTGACCGTTAAGAAATAACTGTTTAAAAAATGATATAGTATATGTTTCTAACGTTGTAACTACCATTTCCTTCCCTTTCATGAATGTGACCTTCCGAATTAGACTTTTCAAAGGATTTGTTATAACATGAGCAACACGATGGGTGCAACATATGAAATTAAAAATATCAATGATTAAAAATTTATACTTTAAGTTGGAAGGGCATTAGTTATCAACCAAAATTTAAAAAAATATTGATAGGTCATGGAGCTCTTTGTCGAGATAATTGATATTTAAAACATGGCGCGAAAAGGCTAACTCGGATTTTACCTTATATTTGCATTGGTATTATTTTGATCTTAATTCATAAGAATGAAAATCAACAATCTGCTATAATTTTGGAAAATGACCTTTTATGAGCTATTTTTAAAATCTTGTATGAATAACAGAATGGGTGTTATGACGCAAAACATTTTACCTTGTATTATATGGAAAAATAAAGGAGCACGGACATTACACAAATAAGCCTCATCTAAGTACATCCTTATGTCGTATTCTTTGTAAATCTATTTGACGAGGAATGGTAAGATTCAGACAAGAGTAGGGATTGAATTGAATAAAGCATATTCACATGACACTAATAATTATTCAATTCTTTTTTTAGGAACAAACGAAATATGGACTGGTGCAAGTAGTCCTACCCATGACGACAAGTTTGTATTTGACGTAGAGAATGTTGATCTTTCAATTTTAAGTCCCCCATTTGGCGAATGTAAGTTTGATCTCTTCAAATAATTCAATTTAAAATTGGTATTTTAGATATGCCGCTAGTAATATTTAACGCATGATGATTTTGCATGTGATTCTTTAATACTTATACAGAAGAAATAATCATTTTGAAGTCATGTTTGAACTCATCAGGTAAAAATGAAAGGTATGTGTGATTTACATCAAAGTGAGCATGGTGAAGATCACCAAACATAACTATGCATATTGTTTTCTATAGTACAAATGAATTTAAGTAGAGACGAAAGATCCCTAAAAGGATTTCCAAACATATCAGGCGAGTACATACTGCCAAGGTACCGCAAACACAAAACATATTTGTGGGTATCTATGGATCTATTCATTCCACCTCCCACCCAATTACAGTGAAACCTGTTTAAACCGAACCTCTTTTGGACTTAATATTTTGTTCGGTTTTGACCGATGTTCGGTTTAATCAGGTTCATAACGCACTTTATTTGATATAACGGTGCTAACGGACATGTTTGGTTTATACAGCTTTTCGGTTTATACAGGATTCGGTTTAGTCAGGTTTCACTGTATAACGACCAAAAATAAAAATATTATATTATACGTCCTGTCAATCACTTTGTTAACCGTTATAGAATAGGAAACCAAACTGTGATAGACATTTGTAGAATATCAAGATTATTAGATATGACCCCGACTTTCACCTCGTTAACCGATATAGAATAGGAAACCAAACTGTGATAGGCGTTTGTAAAATATCAAGATTGTTAGATATGACCCCGACTTTCACCTCGTTAACCGTTATAGAATAGGAAACCAAACTGTGATAGGCATTTGTAGAATATTAAGATCAATAAATATGACCCCGACTATTTATAGCTACTTTGGAGTCAAAGCCCTTGAATAAAGGTTTTTACATCTTTGTGTTTTCTCGAAACCAGAACAGAAAAAAGAAACTATAATAGATATGAAAAACATGAGTCACATCAGTGCAAACAATTATGACATCTTTAAAGGCTATTACATTGGTGTTTTTTAGACTTCTTACATCGTCGCAGGACGTCATAATTATTTGGACTAGATTCAACTGATCGCATGGGTCGACAAGCCAACATACCAGTCAATGAAACAAAACAAAAATAAGAAACCAACCTCCTAATTCATATTATATCAAATTATTAAAAAAATATATATGAGAGATAGCATATATGAAAAACTAAATTACAGGCTATTGCTGGTATATTGAAACAAAAAGAAGAATAAATAAATTTAGGGATAAACATAAGCAACAGACTTCTTTTAATATGCAGATACTGGTCTCTTATATTGAATTCGACTTAAACAATAAGTTACACAATTCTCAATCCTTGTCACTATTTTTCAAAGTAAACCATTAAAAGTCAAAATAAGGCCTTCAACAAGGAGCATTGGTCAACACCGAACAGCATGCCATACAGGGCCCCAAACACGACTAGTGTAAAACTATGCCTTATAAGCTTGAATGTTCCTTTGATATCCTACAAAGTATCATTGATCATATTGGACCATTTAATTAACTATAATAACCTCAACAGCATGACATCATATCAACAGAACGCTTTTTTCTGTGAAGGTTTACATATAGTAAGGTAAAGTTGTGTATCAATGTTTTTGTAATCGACAATATAAACCTACTGATTAGTTGAGTAATCCGACGCCTCCTATGAACACTGTCATTTACAACCGGTTTGATATATTTTCTTTCTTTTCAGTCAATAACTTTGAAAACGATGATTGTGTTGAAATATCACTCAATGCAATGAATGTCTGGGAATGGGATGATGAAGAATGTCTTGAAAACTATCGATATGTTTGCGAATTTCCTAGGGTTAGTATGAACATTTTTGTATAATCTACCCCAAAAAAAATGATAAATTTAAGCAACCTAACATTTTACAAGTAAATTTATTTTAATACACGTTAAAATACTTGATTTTGATTGTTAATACGAAGGAGATAATTATCTTTATTGAGTTTAAACATAAAATTTCACTTTGATTATGTCGATAAGGCATTGTTGTAACATTAAATCATAGACTTACCTTCAAAATGATCTGTGTTTTTTTTTTAGAAAACTTGTCCATGAAGATGTATGTGGCTGTCATTATGCAGTAGTAGAAGAATATTTCTGATGATAAGAGCAAAAACTAAATAAATTAGAATTATCTATTTTGTATTTGTTTTGGGCTTGAAAGATTCATACCGACAATTCTCTGACTCTCGTTATTCCAGTATCAGTAGTACTAATGTATGATGGAGAATAAAATGTGCTTTTTCCGTAATCAATAGGCTTTGGCTAACTCGGGTGTGCATTTTTATGTGCTGGATTAGATTGTTTTATGTAATGTATCTATTTTTATTCTGTAGTTAGTCACCACTTCAGTTTAATCATGTATATCTAGCTTATAGTCATTTTATAAAACTTAATAATTGCAAAAGTATAAATTATTCTTAATAATAAAAATGTTCTTATCCCAGGCCAAACAAATTGTGCAAACTTTTTGGAACTTTTGGTCCTCAGTGCTCTTGAAATTTGTACTTATTTGGCTTCCGATTTTTTGTCATAAGAGCTTCACTGGCTAATCTTGTGTGGACGAAACGCACGTCTGGCGTATTAAATTTTAAACCTGGTACCATTTGTTATTTAATATTCGTGTGTTTCTTTGTCCTATATGTTCTCCCATTTATTTGTATTGTAATCCTGTCAGTTATATATAACATTACCAGTAAAGCGGGAGGTCTGGCATGCCACAAACCCATGTTCAACGCACCATTTTTTTCTTAAAATGTCCTGAACCAAGTCATGAAAATGGCCATTATTACATTATAGCTCGTTACTGTGTTTGTTGTATTTTCATGTTGTGTTTTCCTCTTATATGTGATGCGTTTCCCTCAGTTTGTAACCAAGATATGTTTTTTTCTCAACCGATTTATGAGTTTCGAACAGCAATATACTACTGTTGCCTTTATTTATTATCAGATATTTAGTTTGTGACGAAACAAACGAAACATAATATAGCAACGAAACAATAATCATTTATAAATGAACATATGTAAAACAAACTCATGACAGAAGGATTAAGCATTTTTCCTATTTTCTGTTCTTTGGTAAAAGACATACATTAATGAGTAAATAAACAATTTTCAAGTATCCAATAATGATTTCTGTTAATCTATCACTCGAAGAGAAAGTTTATTTCTCCCCTTAGCAGGTGGTGAAGATTACATATCTTGTCTAATGATTGTATAGCATTAAAGTTAAAGTAGTGGATGTCACGAAGGAAATTCAACGAATCACAAATTAAACGAATGGATCGGAGCAAAAACAGCAAAAACAGTCTCTTCAATCAGACTAAAAGTTAAATACAGTATAAACAAATTAAAACAATCGTTTGTTAAATTTTCATAAACATTGATTAAGGCAAAAGTGCTATGATAAGATATATTTATATGCAATATTATACATTCAGCATTGTGTTCAATAATAAAAACTGCAAAAATCGGGGAATAACACCAATAAACTAATATAAGACTATCTTAATTATATGACTCAATATAAGGGAGACAAGTTACTACTAAATTACAGACCAATATTTTCATATTACCAACTTTTGACTCCAGCTTCTATTTTTTTGTACAGGTTACATACGACATCTGTCATGTTCTTGTCATTCAAGTCACAATTTATAAAACCATTTTAGACCCAAAGTACGGCTTTCATAACGGAGCGTCGCCTTACATAGAAAGGGCCCCAAAATTGACTAGTGTAAAACAATCAAAACAGGAAATCTTTTTCTTTTTTTTTATATTCTAAAAGAAAAATGAAAATTAACAAAAGGCATATTAGATCTCAAAAGTTAAAAACAAACTGAAAATGCCATCAAGGCAAAAAAAAAACGAACAAAGAGACAAACGGTACACAAAACACAAAAACAAATCTAAAGAATAAAAACACGTGCATTACCAAAAGGTAAGGAAGTTCTATGGCATATTTACGTCGAGGTGTGTACAACCTCATTAATATCTGATTATTTGTTTACCGATTAAATGTTGGCCTAATATACAATTTGTCAAGTCAGTCATCTTACTTGTATTTCGAAGACAAGATAATCTTAATATTTGCATTTTTTTCATATTTACAAGTAAGTTCGATTGTCATGTGTTGGGATATTTGTAAGATTTCCGGAATCCTCTAGTTTTATCCACTTGAATGCCTTAAAAATTTGCCCATTGAGAAATCTGGTTCCATAAGACACATGGCTTCTTGATACAGGTTTACAACATTCCAACAGCGCCTGCATACGGGATATCTTTATCCCAATTGATATGATATGTATGGGCTTGTATTTCCTATCATGATTTTTTTGATAGAGGATTGTCGCTCACAAGGAAGCTCTTAAACTAAGAGTTTCAAATGATAAAGTTTGGTTTTTTTTCTTCGTCAATTTAATAGACACTATCACGAGTTGGTTGACCGTATGGATATCCGTTTCATAGATGATATCGGATATGTTACTTATGTCGTAACTAAAATATCCTTCCTTTTTCACGAATATGACCAACCGAATTAGAATATTTACCGGATTGGTAATAATAAAAGCAAAACGACGGGTGCCACATAATAAGCAGGTTTTGCTTACCCACCCGATATTAAGCAGATCCTGCTCCACATGTGGCACCCGACGTATTTATGATGTTGTAACAAACCCGGTAAATAGTCTGATTGCAAGATCCGTTACTGTTACCTTGATTACGTAGAGTAAACGATCAAATACAATTGCATCCTTGGACATAAATACAACAGAGTATGAAAGTATAATTACAGTATAAAGCACCTACTGAAAAACTTTTTGATTTTGTAACCATCACGCTTTTACACTGACAGCAATATAAGGCAAGATACATGGTTCCATGGATTTGTTTACCATTTTTTTTACAATACTGCTTCAATTTGAGAACTAAGGGGGAAAACGTCAGGATCAAGTGGTTATTGCAAATCCCACTTATGTCAGAAATACTGTTATATTTGTTTTTAGAATTTATTTCTTATATGTGTCTGACGTTCCCCTTTTTCATCATACCAAATAACTGAACAACAACTCGAAATTTAATTTGTACTCAAGTAATGTAATAACAACATCAAAGAATGACAGGACAGCATTGAATACTAAAACAAACATATTAAGTAGTTGAAAATCGTCAATTTTTAAAACATTAATCTGAAATTTTAAATTAAAAGTCATATAGAGAGTTGGCAAATCATCTTTACGAAAGATCTACAACAAAACCACATCATGTAAACATGACGTTAAGTAACATACACATAAAGTAATGTTAAAACCACACTGCATAATGACTCAACCACATATAAAATATGGTGGAACTTCATCGAGTAATGACAAAACCATATAAAGTAAACTATATCAAGTCAATACGAGATAATATCGTGTAATATCGAAATATCATTAAGTAATGACTATTTCACTTTGAGTGTTATCAAAACATAATTATTATATTATGTTTATACAAAATATCCTCACGTAATAATAAAACAACTTAACGTAATATCAGAGTTCCACATAAGAAAGTTGTGTCGTTCGATAGCCTGTCCTAAGTCATGGGCCTGTAATTCAGGGGTTGCTTTTTGTTGATATATTCTACATACAATGTATTTGTTTTTCTATCATTTTTTTTACACATATTATGAGGTTACTTCAATCGTTTGAATCATCTTACATATGTCATTTTATAACATGCTATGCAGTATGGTCTTTGCTCGTTTTTGAAGGCCGTATGGTGGCTTATAGTTGTGAATTTCTGTGTCATTTGGTCTCTTTGGGGGAGTTATATCATTGGCAATCATACCACATCTTCTTTTTAATATAATATCATTTGAAGTCACAGTACTACATAAATGTGAGTTCATCGAGTGCAACTGCCTTCCCTGATATATGCTTGCATAGTGTGAAATCAATGTATTATTTGTTATATGCTTTTATTATTAACATTATTAATTATTCAAATATATAATATACATATCGTTATGTCCGTAATATTAATTTTCATTTTAATATTGCTTTGTCGTATGTTAAAGGATAATTTACCCTTCAGGAAAACTTGAGATAACCCCCAATGTTAGTGGGGATCGTGTTGCTCAGTCTTTATTTTCTATGTTGTTTTCTGATTACTTTTATTTGACTGTTTGTCTTTTTCATTTTTAGCCATGGTGTTGTCAGTTTGTTTTCGATTTGTGACTGTTCCTCTGGTATCTTTCGCCCCTCTTGTACATACTACAAGTGCATAATAACTATTTGTTTATTTAGAATTATCTGGGTTTTTTTTTATTAATTTCAAATGAAATGTCGATTAAAAAAGGCAACAGTAGTATAATTAACACAGTAGTATTCGCATTCAATAATTGAGGTTGGTCTTTTGTATACCCTACTTAAGTCAATGTATATGAAAAGTGTGATTGGACCGTACCTATACCGGTGTTCAAAGGTCATCAATCGATTAAGAGAAAACAAATCCGGGTTCAAACTAAAACCGATGAGAAAAACATAAACTGTTAGATTATTTTTTCCTGATTTGAATGACCTCATCGGTCGTCCGAAATAGTTTAGAGATGTTTACTTGTAACGTATCACTTACGGACATAACATACCATCTTTGAATAGTTCACCGCTCGTTCAACTCTGTGGAAGTAAACACGGTACATAAACTTCCTAATTCTACGGAGATATGCCGACAGGCTTAATCTGATGACGTCTTTCCGAACTCAGAGGATAGCGAACCAGTCAGTTTACTATATCTTATTTATCGAACTAGTTTAACTAAATTAAGGCCTTGAATTTTCTTTAGCAAATTACAATCATCTGTCTGACAGACTGTCTGAAAAAAATCATGATATAAATTGTTAATCTTTACTATCTTATTAAGCTGTCATGTATTGCATTACCATAACAATTTTATTTTATCATTACATTAAGGTGGTACCTAACACTACAGGGAGATAACTCTGTAAAATCAGTAGAACGTTTTAATGACGTTGTGTTCATAAGGGAATATTAAGTTTCTCAATGATCAAAATAAGTGTTTGTCAAACTGCTATATAACCAGTGTAATTTTTCTGATTGAACGGTTGGTTCAAATTTGTTGAAATTTTTATAATTTTGTCAAAGGGTCAAAGTAAATACTTTGTCAAAATTTTAAGAAAATTAAACGAACCAAATTAATTTTAGTTAAAGTGTTAGGTACCACCTTGAGTAAACGCAAGTTAATGCCGCCTGTACATATTTTGTTAGTTAATTTTTATTTTTGAGTTGATTTAACAGTCAAAATGGATTTTTTTTATGTCTATCCGATCAAACAAGCAGTAAACTGGTGTTTACTTCCTATTTCACAAAACAATTGAGAATGGAAATGGGGAATGTGTCAAAGAGACAACAACAGAACTTCACCCATAGATCTTCAATGTAGCGAGAAATTTCCGCACCTGGAGGCGTTCTTCAGCTGGCCCCTTAACAAATATATATATTAGTTTATTTTACGTGCACTTAAAAGTAAACGGGCGTTTACAGCAGATTTCACAAGTGTATTTTAACGTGCATTTGAAAGAAAGCGCACGTTTACTTTATTGCGTTTAATCAAAATATATAAAAAGAGAGGAGAGGAACCAACAAGTATGGACAAACTGGGATGTGTCAACAACCGCGATACAAGAGAGAAAAGGGTGGAATAGCAGCTTGGACGTCGCATGAAACTTCTGGCGGGGAGAGAATTGTGGTAAGGTTTGATACATTTAATGTGTAGGTATTCTGGGAAAAAAGATTCTGTTACATTGTTTTCAGATTTAATAAATATAGCGATATCAAATGTACTGCCTTAAATATTACTTGTTTTCATTGAGAAATAGAAAAGAATTACACAGGTGTACTCTAAAAGACATACCCAAGTCGATCGCAATATAATATTTTAAAAATCAGAACTAGCGATTAAAATTTCGGTAAATATATTTCCTAATCCGCCTCAAATCAAGCAACACAAATACAGTGCCTACACAAACTAATCTCTGTGTAGTAATATTTGATATGTTTCGTATTTGAACTAGTTACTGAGCTTAACTGTCAGTGCTGATTTTGAGAGCATAGAACCATAAAATAAAGGTAAAAAAAATCATTTGACTAATCAGATGTATGCCAGGCGCTATATTTTCAAAGAATTTAGTGTGTGACTTAAGGGATATTTTACGTCAAGAAGCCGCGTCAGAAAAATGTTTTTTTTTTTTTTTTGTGTTTGATAAATTAGAATAAAAATATAATCTCATTTTATACTCCGAAACTGTTACCAAATATTCCGTAAACCATAGTTCAGTTTCGACACGAGCCATCAAACCATCAAAAGTTGACGATAGGTGCAACAAAAAAAGGGTAAAACGATTCAAACAGGTTAAACAACAATCGAATCTCCATAAAAAATGAAAAATACTTACAAATGCAGCGGGTTAAAATGTTTAAACAGGTGTCAACCTTCACCCTAAGCTGAAATACTATTGTAACATTACAACGTAGAAAGACACTTTAAAATATCAATTGTAATGGCTTATTAACTTATATTTCAGGAGTCTGTGTTGCATGTAGATAGAACTGATTGGAAGGATGAAGTTATTTGAGGTCGGTGTATTTTAATATAAGAAATAACATTACAAAAATGATAATTTTGACTACCTCAGGCATAGATTACCTTAGCTGGATTTGGCAAAACTTTTAGGAATTTTAGTTCTCAATGCTCTTCAAATTCGTACTTTATTTGGCCTTTTTAACTTTTTCGGATTCGAGCGTCACTGATAAGTCTTTTGTAGACGAAACGCGCTTCTGGCGTATATACAAAATGTAGTCCCGGTATCTATGATGAGTTTATTTGACAATTCAAATTGCAGTTTAAAAATATTTAGCTCATCTCACTAAAAGAGATCACATTGCTATCGTCAATCTGTTTGGCTGTTAACTTTTCTTAAAAAATCTTATCCTCTTACACCACAGATTTTTGGTTTAAGGAGTTATCTCCCTTTGTAAACTGAAATTCAGTGTAAATCATTCAAACAGGTAAGCGAGTCAGGCTCCTTTGAGCCTCTAGTTTTATATCAGTGGGCTGATTGATACCCTAAGATCTTGAATAACATATACTATTGATGCAATTATTTCATACAGAGAAGAAATTTGTATCACATTTTGCTAACATTACATGAACGAAATGATGTCATACAAACATGTGACTTGTCCATATATTTTATTTCATAACATATATATGATTGTTGAATTAATTTTTTTTCTTATATATACAGACATTTTCAAATTTAAAGTTTGTGTTTTGCAATTAAAATGATGCAATTTCATATATCAGGAAGAACAAATATTTCAACACAAGCAACTTGAGATGACCGAGTGATGGATACAGTTGACAGTAATGATAAGGATTCAATGTGTGAGGTATACTAAGGCCATGTATTGTTTATTATTTGGTTCTCAGATACCAAAGGAGTAGGTCCGGTAAGGATCGATTTTGGCCTCAAATTTCAGGTTCATCTGACGAAAGATTTTGACCACTTTTTAAACACTTAAGTGTTTATTTTATTTAAATTAATTAGTTAATGTGAAAGATTTTAACAGATTTAGTCATTAAAAACAATCTGATTCAAGCTCAAATATGAAAAATCTACCTAATATGCCGGAAAATGTCACTTTTCAGATGGTTTTTGGTAAAAATGAAAGTGGCCGCATCCGTGTTCATCCTCAACCTTTATATATGTTATGTATTATCATAAAATACAACTTACATTTCAATATTAAGGATGAACACGAATGCGGTCACTTTCGTTTTACACGAAAACCGTCTAAAATTTAACTAAAATGCTAGAATTATGAGGATTTCAGTAATTTAGCATGACTTAATGGTGCTAGTACCGGATATATGTGCATTGCATTGTTAAAGCAGCCCATATTTATGTAGCAGAAGCATTCTACTGTCCAATGAATAACTAAAGGTTTACATTTTAACAATTTGGTAAAACTGCTATATTTTGGGGCCAAAAAGGGGTCTTACTGAACCTACTCCTTTAAGGGTTATGAAGTATATATGTACATGTGACAAAAAACACACAATACATTAAAAGTACAAATATTCATAGAACGTAGCTCTTATTCCTGATCTTCAACTAGACAGTTCCTGAAGGATCTTTTGACCAAAAATGAATCCAAGACGTTTAGTGCTTAGTTAATCCACGATTCTTAATTTGCATATTCCAATAGTGTTTAAGATGCTACAGTTGTATAGCATGTATTTGCTGCGCTTTGTGTAGCTCTTTATTAACTTTTTAAACATAACAATACAAATCTATCTAAAAATAAATGTTAAAGAAAAAAAAATCCCAATAGTTCTTCAAAAAATGCTGCCCGTGATAAGTTATGATTACCACATATACTTGATACACAGAAAATTTTCAGCAAAGAATAAAGTTAGAGTATAAAAAAAAACCTTCACTTTACTACACGGTTTAGGTCAGTTCAACCTTTATGCATATATGAATTCAAAGTTAAGAAAACAAGAGGGGCATCATATGTGCTGTCATTGTATGTTTTTAGTAAGACAAAATAAATTTTGATTTGTAGGTAATGGAATTATCTCAGTCCACAGCCAGTACAATTAGTGACGCCTCAGAGTGGCAACTTGACATGGCATCATCTCAATCTACATGTAGTACTGTACAATTAAATAGCCCCATGAGGAAAAGAATGGCTTTAAAATCTTTTTTGGAAGAAGTTGGAATAATCCCAGTTAAAAAAGTTTTGAGTGTTGACTGGATGTCTGCTTCAAATAGAACAAATCCAGACTATGAAAGAAAAGCTAAACAAATAATGGAACAGGTTTTATCTATATTGACTCCTGGACAAGAGAACCAATTGGAGTTTCTTATCAGACCAGGATACTACCAAAAACAATGACCTACTGAAATCTGTTTCAGCAGCATATACGACGATGACCAGTTGGGGAGTACAGCAACAACTTCTGTCCCTTTTAGGGAAAGATTATTCTTTTGTTGAGATTCAGAAAGGGATACCAAATTTAAGTAGATACAAATATACATCAGCCAAAAAACATGCCGAGCTTAATGTTGTTGGTATGCCAGTCACTGAAAGTTAGTTGTACAGAGAAAAAGCAACCAAACAACAGATTGACCATTTTCTGCAGTTTGTTTTTTCTCCAGCTATTATGACAGACTCACCGTTTGGGGAATGTAATTTTAAACTGGCATCAGGGTCAGAATTGACAGCACCTAAAATAATTCTTAATACAGTTAGAACAAGAACTGTTAATCTTTATTTGAAATATTGTGAAGAAATGAATTATGTGTCTGTGCTATCGGATAGATCATACATGGGACTGTTGGAAGCTATCAAACCTAGTGTACGCAAGAGCATGAAAGAACTCGACAATTATGCTGCAGAAGGAGGAAAGGCTTTTGATGACATGAAAACAGCTTCCAGCATTCTTGGTCAGATAGGAAAGGGAAAGCAGTGGGAAGAGAATGTTCATCAATTACTGAATGATGGTAAACAGTACTTGAAAGTTGAATATAAGGTATGTGTACAACATTCGTGGCTTATAATGTCCTTGATTATTTTACCTTTGGCATATATTTACAATAAAAGTAAAAGAATAAAAAAAAACAAGATTGCTATCAGTAGCTGTATTTCCCCCCATTGGAACAAATGATGATTCCCAGAAATCTTACAAAATTTGATGAATCAAAATGGTGGATGAAGTATGCACATCTGCATATTATACCAATACATTCTACCTGTTCTTCATTTGTTTGTCATTAACATTTTTTTTTTAAATCTACAGAAACCACTGAATATATTTTATTTTAATTGCTTAAAACATGACGGCCAAAGAGACACAACTGTGAACATTTGGCCTTTGACTTATAAAAATATTTGTGATACAGCTGAATGGATTTAAATAAAACTCTCTTATTATTATACCTCTGCTTCAAATGAGAGCGGTATTCTGTTGCACTCTTGTAGGTTACAAATTATCACAATTGTCAGCATTTTCTTTTCTTGTAATTCATATAAAACTTCATGATATGCCATTTTTCATGAAGAAACTGATTATGTGTTCACTTATTACATGAAGATCAGAGCATAAAAATATGAAATGATTACTGGAGGTTCTCTTAAAAATACATTTGTTAACAAAATTAAGTGATTTTTTTTAAGGAATGACTGTAATATATTTTTTCTGTCTATTAAGAAATAACATAAAAAAAAATGGTGCACACTGAATGCAGGTTATTTAAAAGTGTTCACCACATTTTTTAGGTTTATTTAGACATGTTAGAATAGACAGAAAAAAATATTACAGTCATTTCATATAATATAATTCTAAATTCTATTTTTAAGGCGTAAATTTTGAAGAAAAAAAATCGTTGGTGACATCGCGGTCACATGACAAAATTATGTCTATGAGCTGATAGACAAAACACTTTCAGCCAATCAGAAGGCGTGTTACATCCCAAATTAAATTATTTGTCCTATACACTTGGTTGTTTACTTTTCAGTTGCATATAAGCCAGTATTCAGAAGTGTCAGATCACTGTTGTCCATTTGCTTTATCCCATGATGACCAAAAGTACAGTAGGAAATGTGAGCATACTCATCATGGACGTTCCTGTACAGAATGTGAACAAATATCAAGTGTACTTGGCTTAATAAGCAATGCTGCCACAATTGCTGAATATGAGAGTGAAGATCAAACATATGAAGTTTAAATAGCTTGTTTGCAATTATGGGAAAAAATCATAGGTTTGGCATTTATATTCACATGCGGGTGCACTCGACTTCTTAATTGACTGGTATTGTAAGTTTTCCTATCGAAAGTCGGTGGTTTTCTCCTCGCACTTCGGCTATCTCCATCAATAAAAACTGACCGCCACGAAAAGAGCTAATATGCGGTGCTTTAAAATTGAGTTAGAACACCAAAATTCAAAACAAAATCATATTTTACCCCTCGCTGTCAGTTTTAAAAAATAATCGAATATGAATGCCAAACCCAATAAAAAAAAATACGGCTGCCATGAATCATTTTTTAATTTCATTTGATAGATTTTTTCTCTCTTGGAATATTCTCCCCTGTATCCTAAAATCCATATTCATGAATTGCAAAAACAAAGTTGTTTCACTATCTAACAAAAAACCTGAAATATACAAGGAATTACCAAGGCAGAAGTGTCCCTATCAAATCAAAATAAACAATTAAGTGACGATTCTAATGTTTTATTTCATTGCACAACTCGTTAGAAATATTCCTCCACTGACAGTTTACGTTGGCACTTTCATGGACAAGTTATCTGAAAATATAAAATAATCTAAGTTAATCTTAATATATATATATGTAAAGTTGTAGCTCACAATAAAGGTAAAACAATAATCGGTCAACCCATCTGGTTAAAATTCGATTGTACAACAACATAATAATCAAACTAAAATTTAAAAGTACATCAAAACGTGGAATATTTCATTTAAAATAAAGGGGTATTTTCGGGCAAAATATTTAACCTGTATTGTAGGAAAATACCAACGGAGTTCGAATATTTTACACAAATTCTAAAACCCCACATAAAAACGTCTTTAAGAACCCGGACAGGTGAATGGGGAGGGGATGGCAAAAGTAGTTGTCAAGGTCGAAGTTACCTTTTTGAGAACAGGTTTCGAAGTCACCTTTACTGGCTGAATGTTTAAAAGTATACTTTATCATTAGACAAAATATATTCTTAGAAACAAGTGTGCATTTTAAGTTTATCAGAAGTTGGTCCAGTGACCGGTGAAAACAGTTTTTCGCTGGTAAAATTTGACAAGTCAAATTGATTGATCAACTTAGAATACAGGTTAGCACTGTTCTAAAATGTAGATAACACAATCTTCCCAATAAGATCATCATAGATACCAGGATTGAATGTTCCTCTGCTATCTTTTGCCCCTCTTTTATAGTTAGAATGGAGACAAAAACTATCTCATTATTTGAAGACAAACTGTCAACTACTTGTCAAAACCCGAAAAAACGACGAAAAGACCAACAACAGTCTGTAAAAAAGGGTGACCGGGCTCAACTTGTGGCACCAGTTGTATAATATTGCTCATGTAAGTACAAGTAATATAGGGTTATTGCATGAATATTTGGGAATATTGTCTCGAGTAAAATAGTGTATTGCACGAGCTTGCGAGTGCAATATATGTTCTACAAGGGACAATATTCCTCAATATTCATGCAATAACCCTTTTATTGTATAGCAATATAATATTTAAAAGTTAAAATTGGTTTAAACTAAGATTTTGTCGTTGATGACGTCATGAAATTTGAAGATTTATTGCACTAGTGCAATATTATAATGTATTGCACGCTAACTTTTGGTTACTTTCTGTGGGAAATATAATATTGCTATACAACAATATTAGATATAAAGTAGCGTATGGTTTTTTCCTCAAATATCTTTGTTGATATATGTTTTACTATAGATCAGAATTATAGTACTATTCGATTCAATGTTGTACTTGATTTAGAATTATTTATTATGCAAAAATGCAAATCTATAGTTCACTTAAATGGACTATTTGTTATATATGTACTTGTTCTGAATTTACACGAGTTCTCTTGTTCAAATGTGACACAAACAATATTCTATATTCTCAAATAATATCGAAAACAAGAATGTTTCCCTAGTACACGGATGCTCCATCCGCACTATCATTTTCTATGTTCAGTGGACCATGAAAATGGGATAAAAACTTTAATTTGGCATTATAATTAAAAAGATCATATCATAGAAAACATGTGTACTAAGTTTCAAGTTGATTGGATTTCAACATCGATCATCACAAACTACGTCGACCAAAAACTTTAACCTGAAGCGAGACAGCCGGATAAACGGACGAACGCACGAACGAACGAACGGACACACAGACCAGAAAAAATAATACCCCTCTACTATGGTAGGTGCGACATAAAAATGTTCAAACTTACCCTAGGAAATTCGCAAAGATATCTATAGCTATCCTTACAGAAATCGTCATCCCAATTCCAGACATTATTGGGTGAGAATTCTATTTCAATACAGGCTTTTTTGGAATATAAAGCATCTGAAACATTTTGAAAAGTATTAACGTGAAAGTTAAAAAAAAAAGATTAAAAAAATCAAACAACACAATAACGCAATTAATTGAAATTAATAGTCACCAATGTTGCCAAACTTTTTAATTGGTTTGATCTACACACTGTCGGATTCAAGCGCTAATCATGGGTCTTTTGTAAACGTAAAGCTACAAAATCATCAGCAAGTATCTTAGATTAAGTTTTTTCCTCCAAACGACGTATATTTCCTTTTATGCATCTTTTATGAACTCTGAACTAAAAATTTCCGACTTTTTCTTTACAAATATTTAACTATTCCTTATTTAAAAAATGTACACAGATATTAACATCAGGAATTTAAAAAACAACACCCGAAAATCAAAATTATAAACAGAATATTTTAAAACTCAACATTTTTTATTTAATGTGGATTCATTATTATTCATTGGATACCATTTTTTGTGGATTTCGTAGATACAGGGGAACCAAAAATTTACATATTCAACGAATTATAAATTTTCCAAAGGAGTATATGTAGAATTTGCCCACACCCCGAAATCAAATATGTAAGATAATGCAAGCTTTCCTCAATTCTCGGAAATGGGTTCCCCTACGAAAATAAATAAATTCGCAGTATATATCTATAGCTAAACTTACGTTCCCCAAAAGGAAGATTACAGAATGAAAAATCGCCATTGTCACCGTCAAAAACATAATTTCCATCATGACCAGGACTATTTGCACCAATCCATATATCTTTATCTTGTTCTGAAGAAGAGTTAAATTGTTATAAGATTTCGTTCAAAGTAATCAGTACGATATTTTACGTTTGAAGTTAGATTCATAACAAACCGGACATAGTTTTATAATATAGTTAATTGCTACCTCAGTTTTATATTAATAAGAATAAAAATGTGCTTTGTTATTAAATGCAATATCAGTATTTAGTTCAAATATATAATCTTAAATTAATCCTAATTCTATCTTATTCATTCTTATGTGACGTCATTTTTCATTTTTTGATGCTCTGTTTTACTAATTCAAATGACGTCATTTTTTCGTCATTTTTCAGTTTCAAATAGGACGTCACTTGGCGTAGAGGTTTAAACGTATTCGGATGTGTCTACTTTTCTGTTTCAAATGTCTGGTTATGTAAATGTATTTCAGTTGTTTCCTGTAATTAGTTAATACTTCAGCTTTATCATGTACATCTTTTGAATATTCATTTTATTAAATTTACTGTTTGCAAAAGTATAAATTACTCTAAATTATAGGGATTTTCTGGTAACTTAACAGAAAACCCTTGACGTTTTTGGCACAACCTTTTTGATCTTTTGGTCCTCGATGCTGTTCAACTTTGTACTCGTTTCGGCTTTCAAACTTTTGTATCTGTGCGTCACACATAGATCTTGTGTGGACAAAATACACTTCTGGCGTATTAAAATTTTGAACTTGTTGCCTTTTGTTTGCTGTTGTTCGTGTGATTCTTTGCCAATTGTGTTCTCCAATTTATTTATATTGTAGTCCTGTGTTGTCATTTTGATGTTATATTTCACATGGCCATAAAAGTGCGAGGTTTGGCATGCCACAAAACCAGGTTCAACCCACCATTTTTTCCTTTAAAAATGCCCTGTACCAAGTCAGGAATATGGTCATTGTTATATTATAGTTCGTTTCTGTGTGTATTACATTATAACATTGTGTCGTTTGTTTTCTCTTATTTTTGAGTGTAAATTCACATTGCGATAAGACGTGTCACGGTACTTGTCTATCCCAAATTCATGTATTTGGTTTTGATGTTATATATATTATTCTCGTGTGATTTTGTCTATGTGTGTTACATTTTAGTGTTATGTCGTTGTTCTCCTCTTATATTTAATGCGTTTCCTTCGGTTTTAGTTTGTTATCCCGATTTTGTTTTTTGCCCATGGATTTATGAGTTTTGAACAGCGGTATACTACTGTTGCCTTTATTTATAAGCACCATAAATATATTCTATATTTAAGTTACATACACAATGATGTATTTGTCTTAAACTCATCTAACAGAGTAATGATGAATACGACTGACAAAGAGACTGCAAATATTACGGTAACCGCCGATGAATGGTTGGCCCTTACAATATACCTATGTCTCAACTTACTAATGACAAGTGTAGTCTTAGATCTGTTGATACCAGAACAGCCGTATAATCGGTATGTTGTCGTTGTCCTACATATGTATTCCCGATTGTATCAGTTTGTCTGAGTATTGGTTCGCATGACGGTTGCAGCTCGTTCACCAGAATATGCTTATCATTTTAACTCACCAAGTCAGACTCCTTTTAAAGTTGATGAAACACTCAGTGTTTGTGCCTTTGTCTCTTTATTTGATTTATTAGATTTCACATCGTTAAACAATTCCTGTTGAGGAGAGTTGTCTAATTGGCAATCGTACCACATCTTCTTTTTATATTAACTATCTTCGTGTGTAAACTTACAACATCTTCGATACAATATATGCTATATAACCAATAAAAATTTTCTGTTGAAATGGTTAGTTCAAATTTTTTAAAATCTTTATATTTTTATCAAAGGTTCAAAGTATGTATTTTTTAAACAAAAAATAAGAAAATTATACGACCTAAATTAATCTTAGTAAAGGTGTAAAATACCACCTTTACATTAGTCTTAAGTCCTTGTAGAAATATCAAATGTAAACTTATCAGAATCGTAGAAAATGCATTTAAATCAAATACAAATTTTGCAAATAGTAATTTTCAGTAAAAACGCAGCCGAATCAATGTTAAAAGTATAACAAAAAAATATTTGTAAATCAGTTAATAGTAGGCAGATCACTCAAAAGTAAACTCAAGTATGAGCATGGGTGTTATTAAAAAACTTAAGAATTTAAAATTGATATTGTATGTTGGACAAAATACGCTAAAATATTGATAGGTTATGGAACTTTTTTTAAAAGCAGGCGGGAAAAGCGCGTTCGGTCTTTTACCTTATATATGTATTGGATATTTTTAGTCCCAAATCGAACGAATGGAAAAAAATAAACTTCTTTAATTTTAGTAAATGACTTTTTAGAGATTTTGATATGTTTATATGGAAAGAAAAATAGATGGTATCGGGCAAAATAATTTACCCTGTATTGAAGGAAAATCCTAAATGAGTTCGAACATTTGACACAAATCATAAAAACCTCACATAAAAACGTCCTTATGACACAGGGAGGGGGTGGGTCAATAGTAGTTGTCAAGGTCTAAGTTGCCTTATAGAGAACAGGTTTCGAAGTCAACTTTAGTGGCGGAATGTCTAAAGTATATTTTTTCATTAGACAAAATATTTTCTTAGAACCAAGTCTGCTTTTTAAGTTTATCAAATTTTGGTCCATTGACCGGTCAAAGCAACTTTTAAATCTGTCGCTACTAAAATTTGACTGGTCAAAATGATTGACTATTCACATTAATTTACTATACAGGATGATACTATTCTAAAATGTAGGCAACACAATCTTCCCAATAAAATCATCATAGATACAAGGATTGAAAAAATATTTTTTCGGCAGACGTGCGTTCCGTGTACAAAAGACTCATCAGTGACGCTTAAATAAAAAAAATGTGGTAAAGGCAAAATGAAGTACGAAGTTGAAGAGCATTGACCAAAAATTACCAAACGTTTTACCAAATACAGCCAACATAGATGTAAGTCGGGTCTGTTTTTAAGCCAACTGTTTTGAAGCCATTATCCCTGATACATATAGATTGCATAAATATTATTGTTATGCGACTTCTATTATCGATCCGTTTGCAGATACGCCATTTTTCTAGATTAGGAACATTTTAACCAAAATTAAAAAAAGAACAGAATATTTTCTGCTACATGACGTCTCCAAGTCTTCAAGCACGATTTTTTTTTGTCACAGGTAAATTGTATTGTGTTGACTTTTTCTGGAGATTCGAAGACTAATCGTATAAGACTGACAACTTATATCGATAACATAGACAATCTACATCTGAATGTAGCATGTGGCAGCACATTTCCAGTTTTTTTGAAGAAAACAATATTTACAGCGGAAGTCCTTTACAATTCCATATTCTAGCTACATGTATTGAATGGCAGTAAAATAAAAACGGTGTGTCTAGAAACTTGTTTACTTGTTATTTAAACCGTATACAATATTTTGTTTATTAATGCTTAGAACAAGAAAATTGTTATTTGTTTTTAATGAGTCGTCGCTACTGTTTTCAAATACAATGATGTAAAATGATCAATGTTTTTTCTCATCACTTACCGATACTAAATGTACTTTGGACAGCATCAGCTTCTTGTTGACTGTCTGGCTTCCAAAGGTATGCTCCTAGTTGCATGGAACATATCTTCTAAAATTTAAAACAAGGCGCATATGCAGTATTTACATTGATAACATAATTTCTGATAATCAAACAAATGATACATTTAGGTCATGCATAATTATCATTGGACAAACATGATAATTAAAAAGAGATATTTTAATGTATTGGTACTGTGAGTTTTAAGCAAAATAGTTTATTTCATTGTTTTCAGTATTTCTGTTGTTTGCTTTCACTTTTGAAAAAATGAAAACTATTCTTTATAAATAACAAGCCTTTTATGCGTTTGTCGGGATCGATCTACTTTAAGAACGATTTAAAACCATGGAAATATAAGAAATAAAACAGTTGATGATCTATCTGAACAAAAGTAAAATAACAAAAACTATCGAACTCAAAAGAAAAATGTTCGTGAGTTGGTACAACAAAAAAAGCTTACATAATTTCTCTATAAAACCTATTGAATTACAAATAAAGACTGAGTTACATCTATGTGTAAGGACTTTGTTCTGTGCATAGACAGGTGGAAGCCTTCTCCATTTTTGTCCTTTTTTAACTAAACACTACGTAGCAAATATTACAGAAGATTGCGGATGTTTATTATTCTACCATTTTATTTTCATTTAAAGATGTCAGTTATACCGATAACAAAATTCTGACTTTCCTATTTTGATGACGTCAATAGTTTTAAACTTAAAACAACTTCTATTTCAAATTTTAAAAAAGGCGTTGGGCTCTGCCTGTCTTAAAACATAAAATATGTAATGTGAATATCTATCTACACATCTTAATCATTCAAATAACAAATATCAGTTATTTTAATTTGGATGTAACGCGTCTTCTGATTTGCTGACGGTGTTTTGTCTATCAGCTCATAGACATAATTTTGTCATGTGACGTCTTCAACGTTTTTCATTATTTACTCCGGCTTAAAATGGAATTTTGAATTAAGTTATAAGAAATGACTGTAATATGTTTTCTGTCTATTCGTAATATCATCAAAAATGTGGTGCACTCTTTCAAATAACACGTTACGCGGGCTATTCAGTATGCATCACATTTTTATTTTATTTCTTAATCGACAGAAAACATAGTACAGTCATTCCTT
This sequence comes from Mytilus edulis, assembly GCA_019925275.1. Classification (NCBI taxonomy): domain Eukaryota; kingdom Metazoa; phylum Mollusca; class Bivalvia; order Mytilida; family Mytilidae; genus Mytilus; species Mytilus edulis. Next base: position 110,931,487 of record CM034361.1, on the reverse strand, counting down.
AAAATGGAAATGGCAAAGTAAAAAATGTGAAATGCAATGCTAGTATTCTTTCTTTCGTCTATCAATTGTAGAAAAACAGTCACATTTGACAAATTGTAATTTTCAGAAAGATAACAAAGTAATATTCATTTTGACAACTTAAACTGAAATCTTGCACTGTATCAACCATACTCACCTGAGCAGTAGACCAAGACGCTTTATTATTTTCACTGTAGAAGTAACAGTTAGGACTAATAGTTTGGTCATTTAACATCCTATATCCTACAGGGCAATTTGTTGGAACACATCGTGCTTTGCATATGAAAAAAATTAGTGAAGTTTTTAAAAATAAATGATAAAAATAAGATAAACCGAAAGGCAATGTCATACTGGTAAGTCGCAGTGATTCATAATGGCTCTGATGTTAACCAAAATAGAACATACGCTGTTAAAGGATATAATTGAAGAAAATACGCACTTTGTAAAATATATTATCTGATTATAATTATCATTTTACATGATTGTCTTCCAGATGATTGTTATTTGTTAAAAATAAAATGCAGACTAACTTTAAAAAAATAATAGGATTTAAGTCGGGGTATGTTAGTTTTTGTTACAACAACAAAACAGTTATTGCACTTAGTTGTGTAAGATATTGTTTTATTAACGTTTGTTTTAAGTTGGCATATTCAAAATCATTCAAATAAATGATCATTTGGTTTTTTTAATGATACATTGATGGTTGTTTATAATACACTGTGCACATTTACTCTTATCAACATTTGTCATTTAACATCATAACTCCTAATTCCCCGGTTAACTTCATTACTAAGGAAGTACCGGGAATGGACGATTTATTGGACTTTTGTGCTTTTTGTCAGAAGAAAGACAAATGCGGCAGTATATTCTGAATCCGGTGTCTGGGTTCGCAATTATCAGCTTCATTGTTACAATTAATGGTTTGTCGTCATTATTACTTTGATGATTATTCATTATAAAAACCAACAAATATATACGCGTAATGAACAGTACTTACTTGTTTGTGTAGCTGTTTGTGTTATTGGAACAGTAACCGAAACAGTATAATGTCATGGTTAATTATTGAACAGTACTTACTTGTTGGTATAGCTGATTGTGTAGTTGTTATTGTTGTTGGAACAGTAACCGGAACAGTTGTTGTCCCAATAGTAACATCACTCATAGTCGTCATTCCCATCATGGTAACAGCCAATGTTAAAAGAACAAGAGGAAACAATGGCAAAATTGCTCCTGTGCCTAATCCCGTTCCATCCACTGTAATAATTCAAACAATATAAATTAAATGATGATTTAATGTAACACAAAAAAATATGATCCTTTAATTACTTTGAGGTTGTTTAAAAATATCGTATTCTCTGAAAGCAACAACATGTATTTTTTAAGTTATAACGTACAATTAAAATGTGTTTATGCTTTTGTAAGGTTATTTGAGATTTACGTTTAAGGATTAAGGAAGTTTGCTACTCTGTTTCAAAATAACAAGCTTTAAAAAGGATTATAATATATATTGATAGTATATTAATATAGAAACGAAAAAAGCTCAAACAATTATGGGTCAGTTTGCTCGTTTTCGAGATATAAGCCATTGAACATTTGGCGGGAAATAATTCTCTGTACACTTCATATATTTAACATTGTCACCAACGAAAAAATAAGAAAAATTTTATAAGATTTTCAAAGCAGATATTTTAAACTATGTTTAATCAAATAATAGAAAGAAAAGTAGGGGTTTATGGGCTTTTTTTTAAATAGCACTACATGGATAAAACCAAAGGATTCCGAATATCTGGCATCATTTAAAATCATGAGGAGCGAACTTCCTTAAACATGAATAACATCTACATCTACCTGTGAGAAACAGACTGATCATTTGATGCACCTGGTCTTTCAGTTTGATTGTTAATGTTTTCGAAACCAATTAACAAGATTAAATATCGGTACTCGAACATCGTTTTACTACAACTTGATTTGTACAAACAACTGTAACTCCAAGTTCTCAATCCAGTTTGTTTTCAGATTCTAAACTAACCAATCTTCGTATGAAAGTTGTATTAATATTCTTGAAGGTATTGATTTTCCACAGCTTTTCAAAGCATAGTCTGTATTTGTTACAACACCATCTTGACATATTAAATGTATAATTAACAGTTTTTACTTATTATAACAATAAATCATAATGTAAAGAACGTGTTAAAAAATATCGGAGAATAAGACAATTTTATACAAAATCAAACAGTATAAAACTTTTCTGAATGTTATGACATTGAAATCTATTTATACTATTTTTAAGTTTTATCAATTGGCGAAAACGTTACCTGTAGTCCCAATTTCATTAATGATCACAAAGTCTTGCTGTTGTATTCGATCTTGTCCAGTGAATATTTGTCTAGGTATTTGTTCAGGTAAAAACTGTCCTATGCATGTCCTTTGTGAGATGAATACTGCAGTCAGAACTACCACGGCTAGCTATAAATATTAATACAGCATTAGATAAATATTTGATTTCATTTTGTTTAGGGGTTAGTTATACCAGATTTGGATTGTAATGAAATTTCGAATAATCATCGTACAAAAAAAAACATGGTGACGACGTCTAACCTCTTCAACTTCATGGATAATGTTCACAGAATCATTGAAACAAGAGCATGAAGAGCTTCTGTTGATTTTTCTCAAAATTCATTAATATATTAAAAAAATGTGGAATAAAAATGTTTATTCTTACGCAGGATAGCATATATAATATTTGAAATAGAAATTATGAACCAAAATATATCTGTTTTTTAAATTGCATTTTCAGACTTCTGAATATATAATTAATATAATGGGCGTCAATAAAATTATGAATCTCTGTGATCTTAAATTACACAAATTGTGTTTTACAATCAGTATAGTCAAAAGTATTAGACATTATTTATCCTATATGTATCTAACTATAATATAACGATGTAAAATACCTACCTCTTTTTATTGCATCTATGTACAGTTGCAAGTAGTTATAGTTTATAATTTGCGTTTGACTTACTGAGACAATAGAATTTTGACTGTTGACTATAAGCAATTAAAATGTGTTGTGTACTATACTGCAATGTACACACATAACATTTCAAACAAAACAATACCATATATAAATTAAAACAAGTTTCTTATTTTAGAATATGAATTATGATATTTTTATGAATTTTCGCAAAACAAAGTTTACTAAAATGCACAGTTACATTTTTATCTTTTACATTATACGTTAATAACACACCTGATAATATTTAGTCATCTTACTATCATATGGTTCTTCAATACAAGGTACTGGCTACATCGAAGCAATCATGGAATATGTAAGGGGTTGAACAAACTGATAGTCACGTGGACGATTACTTTAGGAACTAATCATATAGCTACTTAAATAGAAAGATTATCAAGACATCATGTCTTATTAATAACGTATCTAGGGTAGTACTTTAAGACATGATGTGTGTATATCGATAACTTTATAAGCCGTTGAATCCGGAAACATCTTTTTTAATGACCTTATTGGCGTTGATAGGTTACATGTGTTACATTTTCACTCATAAAAACAACTTATATGAAGTGTCCACATTACCATCATAAAAGACCTTTTTTTTATTTTTCAATAAATATAGGATATACAAATAACATTATTTCAAATCAAAACAAAATTCAAACCAACCTAACACAGAAATAAATTTCCAAATAGCATATCGTATTTGATATCAAGTGTAAATGCATATCATATAACAAATAACAATAAGTTGAGAACACTTATATTACTCAAAGGTTGCAATTTAGTAAATATACACAATGCAATTTCCCAAAGGACCTCCCTTTGCGCTATGAAGTTTCGTTAAAAATAAATTCCAGAACGGAAAGTTTATATGCACTACTATTTTATGCTATTTCAAACTATAGGGCTATGCGGTCTATTTTCAACATAAATATGTCCCGAACTTCTAAGAGTTTAAACTTATACTCAAATGCCCGAGCCACCTTAAACGTATTTTTTACTTTATTTCAACATGCTTATCTGAATTAGCAATGAGTTTGCATCGATTAGGGACATATGTTACATTTTCACAATTAAAACTTAAACAAAACATAGCCATATGAAGTATAACTCAAAATATAAATATGAGAGCGAAAAAGAGAATTTAAAAGATGCTAATATAAAAACTTCAAAACAAGAATGTAAGGTTTTGTATTTTCCTCGGAGTTCAGTATTTTGTGATTTGCCAGAAATAAATCGTGCAGACTTGCCATATTTAGTGAAAAGATAGCATTTGTCTAAACGGCTATTTGTCCACTGAAATTAAGGTACGTACACATAGTGATCAGGTTACAGATGGTTCAAAATTATAAAATATAAATAGTTATCAACGGTACCAGGATTATAATTTAGTACGTCAGACGCGTGTTTCGTCTACATAAGACTCATCAGTGACGCGCATATCAAAATATTTATCAAGCCAAACAAGTACGAAGTTGAAGAGCATTGAGGATCCGGGAAAAAAAGTTGTTAAAAAGCAGAACAGAAACCAGAGAAACGCAAAAGAATAATTTGTTACTCAAACTGTGTAGTGAGTGCCATAATGTATAATCAGGGATCTTAAACATTACCATTTGAGGCTGAAATTGAAATTGATGCAAAATTTTAACAATTTATTTAACAAGATATTTGTAATTATCATTTTTTTAATTTCTTAGAGACGTTGTCAAAATTCTTCGAAAGTTTTTCTTTAAAGATATAAGTATGCAAAGATTGAAAACAATGCATATTATAATCATTAAAGGACTCTGACATGTAAAACTGATGAGATCTTTCGAGTAACTTGATACTAAGGGTAACATCAACTCAGTAGTCAATACTTTGTAACGGACCTGCTTTATAAATAAAGAAAACAGTAGTATACCGCTGTTAAAAAGAGGAACGAAAGATACCAGATGGACAGTCAAACTCATAAATCGTTCAAAAATCATAATTCGATTGAGATAAAACAAATACGGGTTACAAACTAAATCGAGGTAAACACGTTAACTACACAACGACACAACAAAAACACTGAAGTGCAACAAAAACAAACGACAATGCAACACACACCGAAACGAATTATTTTTCTGACTTGGTACAGGACAATTTGGGTAAAATTGTAAGGTGCTCATGTTTTGTGGCTAGCCAAACTTCGCGCTTTTATGGCAATGTGGCTTTGAAACAGTCGTGTGACGGATAGTCCTGTATTGATTTGTATGTGTTCTGTCCTAGTTTGATTTACATGTTCTTTTATATTGTATGGTTATCATGTTGAAATGTACTACTGTATTGTTTATTGATCTTTTTCTCTGCCCTGAATGTTCTTACATTGGTTTGGTTTTGACTCCTGTCATGTAATGTCGTCATTTTAGTGGTATATTTAACATTGCATATTTATGCGAGGTTTTCACTGCATGAAATGATGCATTTAATATGAAATCAAATGCTTATTTTATGCATATCAAATTTTAAGTTAAATAAATTAGTATGCATTTATTTCACAGGAAAATTTCTAATTTAACATAAATTTTAACTAAATGTAATAATGCTAATCAATTCTAGAATTTAAATCTAGTTTAAAGTTATTTTGATATCTAGATAAATTTCAAATTTAAAGAATTGTAATATAGATTAAATTTGAAAAAATGTCGAATTTAAAGATTTTTTTATATTAATTAAATTTCAATAAATTTCAAATTTAAAGAATATTCAATATAAATTAAATTTTAAGAAATTTCAGATTTAATGAATTTTTAATATAAATTTTATTTGAACAGATTTCAGATTTAAAGAATGTTTAATAAAAATTCGATTAAAATAAAAATGTGATTTAATTTGAATTTAATTTCAAGATTATTTATGAAATATTTTTAAAATTTAATTACATGTTAATTCAAATACATTTCTTGTTTACGACTTATTTAAATCAGAAATAATTGATGCAAGCTATATTTTATTGTGGTTTAAACATTGGTAGGCATTATATTCGTGATTATTTGTGTCCGAACGATAGTGAGGGCTTAAACAACACGAATATAATGCCAACTCATGTTAAAACTACAATAAATTATAGCTTCCATCAATTATTTCGATTCTGATTAGGACAATAAAGGTATCCGGTGTGTATAAGTTTTATGTAAAATTGAGAAAGAAAATAGTGAATGTGTTAAAGCGACAACAACCCGACCCCTAGAGCAGACAACAGCCGAAGGCCACCAATGGGTCTTCAATGTAGCGAGGAACTCCCGCACCCGTAAGCGTCCTTCAGCTGGCCCCTTAAAAACGATATGTATACTAGTACAGTGATAATGGGTGTCATACTAAACTCCGAATTATACACAAGAAACTAAAATTAAAAATCATACAAGACTGACAAAGGCCAGAGGCTCCTGACTTGGGACTGACGCAAAATGGCGCGGGGTTTAACATGTTCATGAGATCTGTTTGCGTAGGCTCTCCCATGATCCTCTCTTTCTTGTAAACAAGCAAGAACTGGCAACGTGATTGTTAAGAGGCAGGAGTTTTGAACAGCCAGCCTGAATGGTTGTTGTATCAAGGTCAAATATGTCAATTTCGAATTGCAACACATTATAGTCATAATAAATGAATTAGTAACAACATGTGCATAATTTAAGAGTTTAGAAGTGTTTTAGGTTAATATAATATATTAAATACAAGCCAAATTGATAACATTCATTATTCTGCAGTAATCAATATTCACATGTGCAAACTCATTTTATTGGATTAAGAGGACGGGTTTATTCACAAAGGGAAAGTAGCACGTCGTATTAGAATACAATTTAAAGTCAATATGAATCCTTTATATCTGATGTACCTACAAAACAATTGTTGAAATCAAAAATAAAGAAAAGGCAGATTTTTTTTCTGCTTGTTTTCATTGGAGGAGGGATACAGGAGATTTATTTCTACTTTTACTTAAATATCTGGTTAGGTAAGTTCTTTTCTACATCAAAGAACCTCATTAAATTCAAACTGATAAGCATTACCTGTCAATTTAAAAGAAATAAAAACATCAAAAACCATAACATTATTAACATAATTGCCAAATTCAAAAACAACCGTGCTGCTGGGATTTTTATTAAAATGTTATAGGATCTCATTCCAAATACTGTATGCAAGAAAAAAAATAATAAGACGTAAAGTAAATTTTCAAATATGTACAATTGAATAAAAAAGCCCACACATAAATTTCTGTACAAAATTATTTAATTTCAAGCAAAACATTATCAAATATTGAATGTTCTTGGACAATTGAAGAAAGAAAAAATGTTTATAGGTTCATAAATTCTCATTATGTGAACTGTAAAAATAAAAAGTTATCTCCCTTTGACCAAGAGATATAAATAATGTGGTGAAGTCTTACACGAAAAATCTTGACAGCAAATACCAGACACTGAAAATGAGCCAAATTATCATTCAGCATTTAATCAATAAGAAAAGGCCACAGAAAAAAGTAAAAAGAAATAGGTAGGTTAACCAAACACAATTACAGAATCTGATGTCACAGATATGCTGCACTTGTAAATAATTTTGATAGTAAAATGCAAATGTTGAAATTAAAGAGCAATATATCATTCGTCTTTTATACTTTAAGAAACAAATCAAAGTCAAATTCAATAAACCAACATACTTCATTTGGCTTATTTTCAGAGGTTTCCCTTAAACTGAAAACTGTCAACTATAATTCAAAAATAAATTATGGAGGTATTTTTTTTCCTTGCAAATTCAAAAAAAGAGGGACGAAAGATACCAAAGGGACAGTCAAACTCATAAATCTAAAACAAACTGACAACGCCATGGCTAAAAATGAAAAAGACAAACAGAAAAACAATAGTACACATTACACAACATAGAAAACTAAAGAATAAACAACACGAACCCCACCAAAAACTAGGGGTGATCTCAGGTGCTCCGGAAGGGTAAGCAGATCCTGCTCCACATGTGGCACCCGTCGTGTTGCTTATGTGATTACAAATCCGGTAAATAGTCTAATTCGGTAGGTCACATTCATGAAAGGGAAGGGGACTGTAGTTACGACGTAAGGAACATATCCGATATCATTTGTGAAATGGTTATTCCATAACGGTCAACCAACTCGTGATGGCGTTCGTAAAATTTACGAAGGGAAGATTTCAACTTCACCATTTGGAACTCTTGGTTTAATAGCTTCCTTGTGAGCAGTAACCCTCTATCAAGAAAATCATGATAGGAAATGCAAGCACGGGAATATCATATCAATTGGGAGATATATACACCGTATGCAGGTGATGCTAGAATGTTGCTACTTAGAAATGGAAAGTTCACAATTGGAAAGCTGAAATCATCTCTTTTGTCGTAAAGTTTTGTTTTCAACCGACCCTCATTGTCAATTTCTAGATGTAAGTCAAGATATGAAGCCGACTTAAATGTATCTGTAATATCCTTTATCTCCAATTCGTTGGGATAGATGCGTTCCACATAGTCACCAAATTTTGAATTGTTTAGTGAAAGAACGTCATCTATATAGCGGAAAGTAGAGTTAAAGGATATTGCTAACTTCTTATCTTTCTTCCTAAGAAGTTCCTGCATGAAGTCAGCCTCATAATAATAAAGAAACAAGTCGGCAAGTAGAGTGCCGTTTGTTCCCATTGGGATGCCGACAGTCTGTTGAAAAACACGTCCTCCGAACGTTACAAATATGTTGTCAATCAAGAAATCAAGCATCTTGATAATATCGGTTTCAGAGAATTTTTTGTTTGAATCAGAGTGATTCTTTACAAAGTATGATTTATCCTTCCCTAAGACAAGATACTTGTATCTACGTTGGCCATTCTTTTTTATGAAGCAAAGTAATACCAACTCTTTCAATTTGTCTTTTAGTTTGGAATGTGGAATACTTGTGTAAAGAGTAGAAAAGTCAAATGTTTTAATACTGTTTCAAGATGAAAGAGAGTTAGATTGTATGTACTCTAAAAGATCTTTGGAATTTTTAAGTATCCACATCTGATTCACGCCACCTCTAGAATAGGCAGTTTCACAATAACTTTGAAGCCCGTCTTTGATTGCTGATAAAATAGATGTTAATAATTTAGAAAGAGGTTTCGTGGATCACTTGGAAGACCCAGCAATATACCGTTGTTTGTAAGGACACTTATGTAGTTTAGGTATCCAATACAGTGATGGAAGATCAAGTTCTTCATCTTTGGTTGAAATACCAAAGGAACAAAGAACAGACCTATGATTATCCAGGATTTCCTCTTTGGTAAGTGTCGTGAGGGTATATGTTGAGTTTCCAAGTGAATTGTCTATACCTAATTCGTTTATCAAGCAATTAATGTAGTGACTTTTACAGACAAAAAGGTACTTTTGATTTGTCCCTATTCAAAATTTAAAGAAATTTTTTTTGACATCTCTCATTTTTTTGTAATATGCTCTGGATCTCAATGCTCTTTAACTTCGTACTTTATTTGGCATTTTTTACTTTTTTGGATTCGAGCGTCACTGATGAGTCTTTTGTAGACGAAACGCGCGTCTGGCGTATATATATAATTTATTCCTGGTATCTTTGATGAGTTTATTTAAGCAAAACCCCTTGCAAAGTCTGGAGATTTCTTGTGACAATACCCCTCTGATGGCCTGTTTACAACTCTCTTAGCCCTTAGCTTTTAGTCTTGTGCATTCAGCTGACTCTGGTATTTACTGTCTAGTAAATGACTATAGTTTAACCATGGTTTAAAATCTTTTTATAGCCAATAATTGTCTAGCCACAATAATCTGTCACTTGCAAATATTCGCGTTGGATCCTTACTATGTATTACCTTTTCATCTATATTTTCCATAACATACATTTCTAAAGACTCTGTTGTTTATAATTAAGTAATCATTAAGAAACCAAGTTTGCGACTCCCTCTTGCAAAGATAACATTTGATTCATTTTGGCTATTTATTTTAAGTACTTGTTGGTCATAAAGCCCTCGCGTCTTCATTTTTTAAAGCTGTGCTCTTGATTGCATATACATTTTTAAACATCGCAGTGAGGCTTACGCAAGGAAACCCCTTTGTGAAGTTTTTTTTATTATTTAGTAAACGGTCTTGAAACAATAGACGTTTTGAATAACAATATTATACAAATATAGCCTTTGTATGAGGTCGATACAAGGTTATATTGACCTGAAAGAAGTATATTGACTGAGGACGCCGTTTTCTCTCTACCTTCGAAAATATAGTTTTACATGTGACTATCGCTAAACGAATCAAATTTGTTAAAATATACGAATTGATAATATTAATCAGTTTCAACTACTTTTTATCACGATTTAACATATATTTTGAAGTTTACAATAATTAAGCCATATTGCAAGAAAACATGGTATGAAATTCGTATTGATTAATTTGATATTAAAAAAATAAATAACTGTACAAACACTATAGTGTAGAATTTTCTGTAACAAGAAATTAAGTCCTATAAATGTACCAATGTTGCAGTAAACTATAACCGATTTTCATCATATTGCTATCGTTTAACCAGCGAACAGAAAAACATTTTTTTGAAGTTATATTTTATTATAAAAGTATAGCTCACTGTAGACACAATTTAGTGTAGAGTTTTCTGTAGCAAGAATTATAGTCCAATAAATATAGCAATATCGCAATAAACCAGAATCAATGGTAAACATTCGTAAATGTACATGCAACCTTAATAATCAGAGGTTTTGGGCTGAATGAACTGGCGTATATTTTAATTATCTAACAATTTCCTTCTTTATAATGTTGATGTAGAATTTAAATGTTTAAGATGTCCCAAACCAAGTTATATACTGTGTCTGTACATAATATCACAGTAACTGTAATAGTAATGTCGGTCATTTTCCAGTCCACTGGTACAAGACTGTACAATATAATGTATAAATCAAACTGCATATCTAACAATTTATAATTAGCGATCGTTAGATATTTTGTCATGTTATTATAAGCGACCGCATCGAGACAAAATGTAGTTGTATACATCCATACAAGGTGAGAAACCGACAGAGTAAGCAATACAACGGCTGAACTTGTATTAACAAAATATGTTCTGTTGAGAACGCAGATGACAATCAGTGTTGCTATGTTGAAAATACATCCTCAAGCTAGACGTATGAAATATATTTTAGGTTTCCAATATTCATGTTGTACGTCTCCTTTTTGAAATTTCAGCAGTACTGAATATGTTAAATCTAAATAAAACTGGAAATTTATATCAAAGAAAGGCTTTGTGCGAAACTGTCTTAAAACCAAACACAAAGTGATCATATGTGAAATACTGCGTAAATTATATTACTTTTTATATGACAAATGTTACAAATCATCCTCTTCCTATTGCGTGACGGATAAATAACTGTTCAGGATATAGAACAACGAATTATGTACACTAAGGAATTATTGTTTCATTCTGATGAATTTGAGCTGTTATTATATATTAATTAAATCTAGCTTTTAAAAACATTTGTTTTTAACTCCAGAAGATGGTCAAAATGTGTTGACCATTATTTAAAATTCACATTAATTAAACATCAAATATTTCATCCCATAACCATCAGAATTTTTGGGATGCATATACAACGTAAATGTATGTGTAAAAGAGGGACGAAAGATAAAAGAGGGACAGTCAAACTCATAAATCGAAAATAAACTGACAACGCCATGGCTTAAAATGAAACAGACAAACACACAAACAATAGTACACATGACACAACAACTAAAGAAAAAGAAACACGAACACCACAAAAAACTAGAAGTGATCTCAGGTGCTCCGAAAGGGTAAGCAGATTCTGCTCCACATGTAGCACCGGTCGTGTTGCTCATGTTATAACAAATCCGGTCAATAGTCTAATTCGGTAGGTCACATTCATGAAATAGAAGGGAATGTAGGTTATGACGTAAGGAATATATCTGATAAAATCTGTTAAACAGTTATTCCATATCGGTCAAACAACTCGTTATGGCGTCCGTTAAATTTACGAAGGGATGATTTATACTTTACTATTTGTAACTCTTGGTTTAATAGCTTCCCTGTGAGCAGCAACCCTCTATCAAGAAAATCATCATAGGAAAGACATGCAAATGTTAACTTAGACAAGTCATAGCCACGGAACAAACTATAAAAATGGTAGTTTATAGGCATAACGCTGTTGCAGTCATTTAAAAAAAGTCGTAGAACAAAGATCGTTTATTTGATTGAATTGTCTTCAAGTAATGACGTAAAAAATAAAATTTAAAAGAAATGTTAGTCATATAATAATCAGGTATAATAATAATCACCTAACTATATATATTTGAGAAAGTTTGCTTGTCATGCTTTGGATTTTTTGTCAAATTTTCGGAATCCTCTGGTTTTGTTTATTTGAATGCCTTAAAAGAAATTCCCATTGATCCCCATTTTTCTTTTAATAAATCTTTTAAATGGTTAATGATAGGCATTCTAAGAAAGACTTATAAAAGTTTACTTATTTTTTAATAGTTTTTAAGAACGTAAACATGTGAATGATAAAGCTATGAAAAGTCAAGAGAGAATATTGTCCCGCAAATTTTACAATGACTAATATCTTGATAATAAGCTCATTAACCTATAGATATTTTTTGCTTGTTAGATTCCTTTATTTATCCCCTCTCAGTATAAACTATTATTTTGAAAAGTTACTTATTTTGAAACTGAGAAGCGAACTCTCTTAAGAAGTAATTTGATAATGACTTCGGGATGTAAATACGAAAAACAGAATGGAAGAAGTTAAATCCAAAGATACTTCAAAAAACTTTGAAAACGTATCTATTCTATATATTGAATAGTTTATGGTGACCTTTGTACAGCATGTACATGTCAACATCCGTTTTTAGTCAAGGAAATGATGTTATTTTGTGATACTAAAAATCTTGAAATATCAAGTTTATTGATTGTTTAATGGAAAATGATCTATTACCCTTCAGGGTCCTCGATGGCCGAGTGGTCTAAGTACTTATTACTGTAATCACTAGCCAGTCAACACTACGGTTGTGAGTTCGAACCCCGGTCGTGTGGGTGCACTCGACTCCAATTTTAAATAACTAGGACTTTCAGTTTTCCTATCGAAAGTCGATGGGGCTTCCTACGTACACAAATAAAAACTGGCCGCCACGAACTAGCCTAAATGTGATGCTGAAAAGTGGCGTTAAAACACAAGAAATAAAAATCAAGTCCATTATTCATCAACTGACACAGAAATAACATTCGAATAACATAAGTTTATCTATTACCAATTCAATTTATATAACAAGTACCTCTGTGTATATATATACGTACTCATTATTAATCGTGGAATACCAATTTTCGTGGATATCGTGTATAACGATGAACATCAATTATGAATAAACAAAGTATTACAAATCTTTTTTAGGCTTGTACGCAGACTTTTGCAAAAACCGCGAAATCTCCATGAAAGTATGATTGTACTTGAAGTCACGAATATTTGTACCCACGAAATTAAATGAATCCACGGCAATATGAGTTGTTTATTTCAAAAGAATAAAATGGAGCCAGCTAATTTTGATCAATGTATTACATAACTATTGAACTACTGACAAATTGATTTCATCAAATAGTAGGTATTTCTGTCGAAATACACCTTTGACGTCACTACTGTGGCGTTGATACTGTACTGTGACAAACAGTACATGGTTTTGTTGTGCTGATTTTGTGTGTCCTAGTTTGTTTTATGTGTTCTTTTTTATTCTATGGTTAGCATGTCGAAATGAACTTCTATATTGTTTATTCGTGTATCTCTCTGTCCTTAATGTTCTTGCATTGACTTGTATTTGATTCCTGTCAAGTAATGTTGTCATCTTAGTGGTGTATTTCACAATGTCATACAATGCGAGGTTTGCAGTTGTCTAGCCAATTAATCTATCAAATAATCTGCCCAATTTCGCGTTGGATCTTTACTTTTCATCGATATTGTTCAGAAACATACCTTTAACAAGTCTCTGTTTGTTTATAATTATAGTCATTAAGAAACCAAGTTTTCGACTCCCTCAGACACCGATAATATTTGATTGATTTTGCTATTTATTTGAAGTCCCCGTTGGTCACAAAGCACTTGCGTATTCAAATAATTTATATGCAAGCGGACCACTTGAGATGTTTATAAACGGTTGCTTTTTCCCGTTAGCGGTCTTGGAAGAATAGACGTTTTGAATAATAACGAAGAATGGTGGACAGTATCAACTACTTTGTTAATTCCGATTTAACATATATTTAGAAGTTTACAATAAATAAGCACTAATGTAAGAAAACATGGTGTAAATTTCGTATTAATTAATTAAAGGATAAATGTATAAATAACTGTACAAACACTGTAGTATAGATAAACTCATCAAAGATACCAGGACTAAATTTTATATATACGCCAGACGCGCGTTTCGTCTACAAAAGACTCATCAGTGACGCTCGAAACCCAAAAAGTTAAAAATGCCAAATAAAGTACGAAGTTGAAGAGCATTGAGATCCAAAATTCCTAGAATATTCAATAACAAGAAATAAAGTCCTATGAATGTTCTAATGTAGCAGTCAACAACCATAACCATGATTATTTATAGCCAGCGAACAGAAAAACATTAAAATCAGAGCTATTGGACTGAATGAGCTGGCGATTATTTTGATTATCGAACTCTTTTCATCTTTATATATAATACGAATGGCTATGATATATAAAACCAAGTTATATAGTATGTCTGTAAAAAATATCACAGTAACTGTTATAATAATGTTGGTCATTTGCCAGTCCTTTAGAACAAGACTGTACACAATTATGTAGAGATCAAAAAGCATAGCTAACAATTTATAGTTTGCGTGGAATATATATATTGTAAAGATATCCTTGTTCGCTGCTACACCGACGCAAAACGAAGTTGTATACATCCATACAAGGTGAATAATCAAGAAAGTAAACAATACAACGGCAGAACTTGAATTAACATAATTTGTTCTGTTGAGAACGCAGATGACAATAAGTGTTACGAATGAAATATATTTTGATTTGCCAATATTTATCGGGTGGTACGTCTCCTTTTTGAAATTTTAGCAGTACTGAATATGTTAAATCTAAATAAAACTGGAAATTCATATCAAAGACTTTGTTCTTTACCACTGTCGTCAAACATAAATTGATCATATGTGAAATACTGCGTAAAATATTTTACGTTTTATGTGACCTTGTCACTAGCAATCTGTTTCCTAATGCTTGACGGATAAATAACTGTTCAGGATATAGAGAGAAAAAAATGTGTACACTTAGTAGATTTTCTGCTGTGATTATAGATTATTCAAAACTTAGCTGTCTGAAACTCTAGGACATGTTCTAAATTGTTTTACCTTTTTTGACTCTCGACTTATTGGCTTTATGTAATTGTTCAAGATCGAAAGCAAAAATATCTTTCTAATATGAGAACATTTCAACAGAATTATTAGTTTGTGCCAAAAATTGTACACGTTAAAATTCACATTGAATGTAAATAAGATATTTCATCCAATAACAATCCAAATGTATGGGATGCATATATTACATAAATGTATGTGTAACCATTCTTTTAAATATTTACTTAGACAAGTAATTGCCACAACACAAACTAAAAACATGGTAGTTCATAACGTTGTTGTTGTCATTTCAAAAAAATCGTAGAACCAAGATCGTATATTTGATTGAATTGTCTTAAAGTCATGGCGTAATAAGTAGAATTAAGAAAAATATCAATTCTATAATTATCTGGTATAATAGTAATCACCCTTACTATGTATATTTTTGTCTTTAAGATTTGATGAATGACTTCGAGATGTAAATATGTAAAACAGAATAGAAGAAGTTAAAAATCTAAATATATTCCAAAATACATTGAAATCTTATGTATTCTAGAAGTTGAATATTTTGTAGATCTTTGAACACCATGTAAATTAATGTCAACATCCGCTTTTAGTCAAGGAAGTTGTGTAATTGTGTTATACACAGTTTTTGATTTTTTTAATAAAATTTGTAAATTATGAAGTTTGTTTAATGGAAATTGATCTATTACCCTTCAGGGGCCTCGCTGGCCAAATAGTCTAAGTAGTTACTACTGTATCCAGTTAACACTGAGGTTGTGAGTTCGAACCCCGCTCGTGTGGGTGCACTCGGCTCCAATCTCAATTGACTAGGATTAATCATTTTCAGCTTTCCTATCGAAGGTCGGTGGTTTTCTCCAGGCAATCCGGCTTCCTCCACCAAAAATTTGACGCCACGAAATAGCATAGATGCAGTGCTCACAAGTGACGTTAAAACACAAAAAATCTAAATCAAATCTATTATCCTTCAACTGACACAGCAATTTGTTTCAGTATAGCCTTCGAATAAAATCACTTCATTTATTAACAATTCCCTTTATATAACAAGTTCCGCTGTGTACTCAGATTTAATCGTGGAATACCAATTTTCGTGGATTTCGCGGAGAAAGATGAACAATAATTTTAAATATTCAAGGGAGTACAAATAGTCTTTATGCTTGTACGCATATTTTCGCAAAACCGCGAAATCAAGTCTCCACGAAAGTATGATTGTCCCTGAAGCCACGAATATTTGTACTCACGAAATTAAATAAAAACACAGTAATATGATTTTTTTTTCTTCAAAAGAATAAAATTGAGCCGATTAATCTTGTTACATGGATTACATTGCTCATGAACTGCTGACAAATTGATTTCATCATTCAGTACTTGGTTTCGCTCATTCTATAGATAATCATAATATTTCAGAAAACGGAAAATGTTGCTGGATAATGGTAGATATACCTGTTTCTGTACTCCTGGACGGGCTAGAAAATCTGCTGCGATCGAATGCAGATTGACAACCTGTCTGAAAAAATAACCGATGAATTTTTCGAATGCAATCTTGATGTCACATTTTTTATCTTACTGACTATAATTTACAGTCGATTCAACAATTGCAATGTGTGTTGAGGCGCTTTTTTCAAATGTTGGAATCTACGAACGTTTGATTGATATGATATGATCGACAGTAAACAACACATACCTCACACAAGCCGTTATAGTGAAATAGTATGCAACTTTAAGTGTATAAGTAACGAAATAAACTACAGTTTAGTGTTTTCAATTGCATGACGTCTTATTTTTTTAATGATGCATACGTGGCAAAGTCCTTCATGAATCTTCATATATTTTTGGAAATGTGCACATGGCCTGGGCTGTGTTATTCGAATTCTATGTTAAGCATTCCGATGGATAAAATTAACGAATATCACGGTCTTGTGTTAATTACAATCAAATCTATAGCTTCTATGAACTATTTCGAATCTAATAGGACAAATCCTGTCATGAAAAACCTGAAGTAAGGCTGCATTTGCCGTGGTAGTGACTGTATTATTTTACTCCCTGTTAGATAAAGCTAATATAAACTAATAAATCTGTAGCTTGATTGAAATTATTTCTTTAAAATCCGCTAGACAACAATGTGTTTATTTTTCCTAATTCTCAAACCCAACATTTTCCATTTTTGATTTATATTTTTTCCTCGTTAGATACCATCAGATCCACTTTTGGCAATCTGTAACGAAAGAGCCGACATGTTGACTTGTTGAATTCTGTAAGTGTACGAATAATACAATAGAATAGATAATAAAACAACACCTACCTCCAATCTCAATTTGAATGCAATATTATCCGAATTTAGATAGATCACGTAACGGATTTTCATTTGTATGACTTCATGTATAAATGCGTCAAAAGCATTAATGGACTTTCTAGGAATTGTCTTTTATTTTGATTTTGTAGAATTCTCCGAGATCTTATACATTACTTATTTTTGTTTTTCAAATAACATGGTCTATTTATTATTGTGATTCATTAGAAAATGAATAACAGTGCTGTAGGTCAAGTGTCACCGCCGTCAATTGGGATATGACGGCGACAACTCTTCAAGTACTTTTTTTCCTTATATGGTATATACACATATTGTCATATATGTTGATAAGAATAAAAGAAACATCAATCCCACATTTACCATTTATTCCTTCAGTAAATTAGAAATACGGGTACAAACATGGTTTAATATGTCTGGCCAATACACCTAATACGAAACATTGCTCAAACAAATATTTACCATTTATTGCTTCTTATATTAATTATCGAATTATTGAAAGTCTTTCGGGTCTATAAACTACAAAAACGACGTTATACACACGGATTTGAACTTCAATATGTTAAATACATAAGTTATAAAGTGTCATTAGTCTTCCATCTCAACTAAGCACAAATAGAACGGGGTACAAAACGGACAAAAGAAGAAAAATGTTATTTGGAAAAGTTTGTTTTCATCTTCATCCTCATCTCCGCTTTCTATTTTCATATAAACCGTTATAAATATTGAAATAGAATTACATATAACGTCAAAGACGAATATAACAATGATCGTTATTGAAAAGTATGTCATTTCCCAGTTTGATAATATAAGTGAATAAAACAAGAGATATATGTCAAAAACAATGTCCTTTAATCTGTCGGCAGCACAAATTAATAGATGCTTGTTATCGTCCATATCAATATTCCAATCTAAACAAATAATCACGAGTTCACTTAAATTCATCCACACTAAATGCATTATAATCAAAGAAAATAATGCAATGGCAGCTTTTTCATTTATAAATATGTCTTTATGAATTACACAAACAGCTGCAAACGCTACCATGTTCAAGATTAATCCTAAAGTGATACGAATAAAATATGTTTTGCTTTTCCATTCAATATCCCCGTATGAAATGCTTGTAAACAGCATCAGTAGGACTGACGAGGTCATGTCTGAAAAAAATTCAAAAAACATTTTATCAAACGTTTTCTTTTTCTATAAATCTACACATATATATATACAATATGTAATCATCGATAGTAACGTAGTTAACTTAATCGGATTTCCTTTAATAAAGTTTAAGACTACGTAATTTTTAGTTTATTATTTGGTAACACTGATGAACATAATTGTGTTATCTTTCAGGGTCAACTGCATGTTCTATTTACAGTTTTATGTGTAAAAGGAATAAATAACATGATTGTTATTTGAATTAAATTTCCTTCGATGTCCAGAGTCATAATATTTTTATTTTGTTTCATGGGTTTTACGTGTGCGTGTGCGTGTGCGTGTTCTTTTAAGAGAATAACATTCATATGCTTCATAAACCAAACATCATGATGACGACAAAAAGTATATTACAATAGATTAAGAACACTTAAAGCAATCTATAAAATATAAAATGTCTACCCGATTTATGCAAATGAGCATACTAATATATCATTTATAAGGATTATGGAAGTATTACAGACTTTATATTGATATTATGTGAATGATTCTGGTATATAAGAAATATTAGATCAACGATTCGCGGATTTTTTCTTCAAATCTATGAGAGTGTTTACTGTTAGAGAATTAGGTTAAACAACTTGTAAAGATTGGTATCGTTTAATATCAAGCGATATCCAATTCTAACTCGTATTGAAACCTTTAGTTATCTCATTCATATCAACTGTATAAAAACCACCATGACAAAATAGTGAACACTTGACTGAACCATGTCAAAAGCTAAATCCAACCATGTCAATTTCAACAACCATAATTCAAATATTGAACGTTGGATTGGCGTAATACATTGAATCAGACATCTAATTTATTTTTTGTTTGCTGATGTGTTGATAACTTAAGTAATCGTAAGCGATAGTGACATCACAAAGAATGCCTGACTGTATCGACATCGTGACAATATTCCTGTCCTAAATGTTTGTTAATATAACGTTGTTACTACCTGTGTAAAACAGATCAACGCATATACATAGGCTGGAAAAATATATAATGAGAATTAACTACTGTAAGATTTCTCATGCATAAGTATTTGCAGCTGTATTTCAGATTTTTTTAGGGCATGTTGGTTGTTTATTTCAAGTCTTCAAATTCATCCAATAAATGTTCATCAAACGATACATTTTGTGAGAGTGCAGGCAATAAAGAAATGTTGCTAATAAGAAAAATGCAATGCAAAACGCAGGTTACCTGATAGCTTGAGATGTGTCTGCTCAAGAATGCTACTACGCTTTAAATATATGGTAATATCTGTTTTAATGAAATTCACACTTTCGCCTAACACAATGAGAAATTGGATATGAATTAACCGGCAATTCATGTACTTGCGCTTGGTCGTCACACATAACATACTAATATTTGCAATATCTTACTTTAAGCTTTTACTATTTAAATGTACACCATATCATTTTCTTCTAGTTAAAAACATTGTATAGGTAGTACTTTATGAATACAGCTGTTTCACTAACAATATTTCTTTTGGGAAAAACTCAATATTCATAGATGTTTTGTTTTGTTTACCGACTGGTTTCAAGATATATTTTTCTGTGCTTCATCTCGTAGAAACCAGACATATAAATACACATGGATAGAGCCCACATAAAATTCTAAGGATCACCCAATTTGAAGGGAAGGGTAGTACATAATTTAAGTACAAATTTAAACCGTTAGAATTTTGGGTAAATGTTGAAAATCTGCCTTTGTTTTGATCTTTGAAAAATGATAGTGTCTTTTAAGGATATAAACGAATCCACAATGTTAAGAGCTATTGAACTTCTTATGAATGACTTAAAAGACCCGCGTGTAGAAAAAAACGTGTCTAGTATGCATTGATGAGTATCTTCAATTTGCCTTTTTTTTTAATATTTAAGGTCATACAATCTGTGCACAAATTGAAATTTAGAATGTTGATTATTCTAGCTCGCTAAAGCAAAATCATCAATCAAATTAAGACAACAGTAGTATACTGTTGTTCAATATTCATACATCTATTTAACAGAAACAAATCCAGGCCAACAAATAAAAACCATGGAAACACATCAACTATTAGAGGGAAACAAAGGAATAATATGATCATCGAAGTGCAACAAAAACAAACGCCAACACACACAGGAACGAACTATTTGATAACAACTATTATAAACCTAACTTTGTTCTGGACATTTTATAAAACAATGGTGGGTTGCACCTGGTTTAATTGCATGCCAAACCTTCTACTTTATGACAATTCTAAAAAGTATCGCTAAAACAGTATGTGACAGAAATACAGCAAAAACACACGACAGACTAGAGAAACGCACAAACAAATAATATAATATTCGACACAACATGCAAATCGCAGACCATCTACGAACATATTCCATCAACGACAAACACCGGAGGATATAAAAACTACATGAATGGTATTCATTCTCGAACGTTTTACATTCATTTTACAATATTCGTCCAAACAATTTCATATTTGACTGGTATGGAAAGGCAATTTTTATTATTATGTGGACTACACACAATAAGACATAATATATTATCCAACAAAAACCATAACAGAAACATGAAAGAAAATGATGTACAAAACACCGAGACACGTCGTGCAGCAATGTAAATTCACTCTCGGTACAACAGTCATATTCGGGAATACTAGTAGGTCACTTTCGATTCTTAGCAGACAAACGACAAAAATGTTAAACCACAATCAAAGATAAAAATGTCTTCAAATAATTTTGACATAGACACATCGTATGGATCAACCAATGTGTGATGATATCCATATAAGTTACGGAGTGTCGTATTTTATCTTTCCCCCTCATAGCTCTATTATACAACACACAATACAGTTCAATAAATGTAACAGTTTTGCAGTAAATTATTATCATATTTCATCATACTCTTTTCTTTCAATAAGCATGCAGAAACTAATTATATACAAAACTAACGGACTAAATGAACTAGCAATGATTCTAATTATCGATACTTGTTCATCTTTATAGACAATTCGAATGGCAAAGATATATAAAACCAAGTTGTATACTATGTCTGTACAAAATATCACAGTAACTGTAATAGCAAAGTCGGTCATTTTCCAGTCCACTAGAATAAGACTGTACAGTATAATGTATAGATCAAAAAGCACATCTAACAACTTATAGTTAGCGTTCGACAGATATATTATGAATCCAAACGTTCGCCAACCAGATGCTACACAGACACTAAATGTAGTTGTATACATCCATACAAGGTGAATAATCAAAAGAGTAAACAATACAACGGCTGAACTTGTATTAACAAAATTGGTTCTGTTGAGAACGCAGATGACAATCAGTGTTGCTATGTTGCTAACACATCCCAAAATTATACGTATGATATATACTTTAGTTTGCCAATATTCATCGGGTGTAAAGTCTCCTTTTTGAAACAGCAACAGGAATGAAGATGTTAAGTCTGAATAAAACTGGAAATTCATACTAAAGAAATTACTTGTTTTTCACAGTCTTAAAAAAACATGATCAACGTTAAACATAACGTAAATAAACACAAATTGATCATTAGTGAACTAACTGCGTGAATCATTTTACATATTATTTGACCTTGTTACAAGTTATCGTCTTCCTTATGCGTGACGTAAGCAGACATGTTCAGGATATAAAAAAATAAATTTTCTGCTATCTACAAACTGGAGATCGAATACTGTAAAATATTGAAAACAACACGTTTAATAATTTCTTGCATCCGACGTGCTTTTCTAGATTTTTCTTCATCGGGAACGCTCAACGCCAAACAGTTGAAATCCGAAGATGTATAAGTACCGAGACCGTTGAAGAGCTAAATGTCCAAAACATCTAAAATAAATAGCCAAATTCATCTAAAGCCAACTTTGCCTGAGGGAGTTGAAACCTTAGTTTCTTAATAATTTATAAATTTATAAACGGACAATTTTAAAAAAGTTTGTTAAATCCTGTCAGTACCGAAATACAACTACCGAGCTGATGATACCCTCGGGGACTGATAGTCCACCAGCAGAGGTATCAACCCAGTGATGTAAAATATTGAAAACAACACGTTTAATAATTTCTTGCGTCCGCAGCAATTTTCTGGATTTACCTTCATCAGGAACGTTCAAAGCCAAACATTTGAAATCCGAAGATGTATAAGTACCGAAACCGTTGATGAGCTATATGTCAAAATGTAACTGTATCATGTGTTTAATAATCAAAATTTATCTTAAAAGTTTTTAAATTCCAAAACATTTGAAAAATTGTTTTCCTTTCATTTCATGTCGATGTATTGGCTACATGTACATATATCCAGATAGACCTGGAATATATATCAATTATTTATTTCTGCCCAAAATTGTCGATGTTAAGAAGCACATGCAAAGAACATATATGTATTATATTCCATGTCTTTACAATCCAGATTAATGTTATGCGTGATATTACGCAAATGTATGTGTAACCATTCTTTCAAATGTTTCCTCAAACATGTCATAGCCACAACATAAACTAAAAATGATAGTCCATGGACATAATGTTGTTGTTGTCATTTCAACGAAATTCATGGAGTTAAGTTCGTCTATTTGTTTGATTTTTCTAAGAGTGATAGCATATAACGCAAAATTGATAAAAATATCAATACAGCAAAATGTTATAATTAAAATTGACAATTCGTTCATTTTCCAATCAGACAACATAATACTGTACAACACTAGGTACAAATCAAAAACGATATCTAATAATCTGTAATTAGCACCAATCAGTAATAAATACATCATATTTCCAACAGTTCGACAACAAATAGAATAGCACACCAACAGTTCAGTCATAAACATCCACATAAGGTGAAAAATGATAACCGTATATAAAATAATATGTGGTGTTCCTGATGGTAACATTGTTTTGTGTATAAAACATATGATTACAAGGGAAGCCGTGTTTACAATTATTCCAAAAATCACTCTTACTATGTATATTTTTGTCTTTAAGAAGTCATTTGATGAGTGACTTCTAGATGATAGTATGAAAATTAGAGTAGAAGAAATAAAATCTAAATGAACTTCAGAATACATCTAAAACGTATCTGTTTTAGTTGTTGAATATTTGTACGCCGTATAAATGTGAACATCCGTTTTTAGTCAAGGAAATTGTGGAAGTACATGTATGTTTTTTTAAAGTCCAATTTGTTCAGAATTAGGTGACTTGTTTATTTTTTAAATGAATGCTTTCCCAAACATGTTGGTTGTAACATGATTAGCATAGTTCGGCGCGCCTTTAAAACATAAATTAAGACTCACTGTGTCAGAGTCAGTAAATTGTAGATTATTAGGCCTGACACAGCTATAATCTTGATGTACATTTGATAAAATTGAAAATGGAAATAGGGAATGTATCAAAGAGTCAACAACCCGACCATAGAAAAAAACAAAAGCAGAAGGTCACCAACAGGTCTTCATTGTAGCGAGAAATTTCCACACCCAGAGGCGTCCTTCAGCTGGCCCCAAAACAAATATATACTAGTTCAGTGATAATGAACGTCATACTAATTTCCAAATTGTACACAAGAAATTAAAATTAAAATAATACAAGAATAACATAGGCCAGAGGCTCCTGACTTGGGACAGGCGCAAACATGCGGCGGGGTTAAACATGTTTATGAGATCTCAACTCTCCCCTATACCTCTAGCCAATGAAGAAAAGTAAACGCATAACAAAACGCACATTTAAAATTCAGTTCAAGAGAATTCCGAGTCTGATGTCAGAAGATGAAACCATAGAAAATAAACAAAATGACAATAATACATAAACAACAGACTACTAGCAGTTAACTGACATGCCAGCTCGAAACTTCAATTAAACTGATTTAAAGATTATGATTTCATCATATGAATATCAGTCATAATCCTTCCCGTTAGAGGTTTAGTATCATACCATCATAACATATATGAGAAGAACATAACACGTGTCATGCCAACAACTGGTTTTTGAATGAATGTATTTAGTTCCGAAGCAAAGAATCAATATTAATGCCAAAATATGCAATCTTTAATGACCTGACAACAGTATCGCTAAAAAGGTGGGGGGTTAAACATGTTTGTGAGATCACAATCCTCTCCCTATACCTCTAGCTTATAAGAAGTCTGCATGTTGAGCTATATTTACGAATGATGTCCTTATACCGATGATAAAATTTAGTTCATGTTTTGACTAATTTGTGATAACGAAAACCCTGGTGTAATAATTTTTCAGCAATACATAAATTTCTCTTGTTAAAATCTAAAACATTGTTACATACACGAGCTAATCGTACAAGTTAAGGTATATAAACACCGTAAGATGGTGACAAAGGAACGTCACCATCAAAAAATGGATAATTAACGATAGGAAATGAAAAATCATCCCTTTAATCATAAATTTTAGTATTAAGCTCTCTGTTAGTGATATAGATATCAAGATCGAGGAAAGGGCATTGGTCATTGTTAGTATTAGCTTTATTTAAAGTAAGTTCAACAGAATAAATTTCTTTAGTATACATACGGAAGTCGTCATTTTGAGAGCCAAAATATCATCCAAATATCTAAAAGTATTATTAAATTTGTTTATCAGATGTTGTTTCGATGAGTCTTTGCTGATTTTTGTCATAAATTGTAACTCATAGCAATACAAAAATAGGTCCGCAATAAGTGGTGCACAGTTAGTCCCCATTGGAATTCTGATAACTGACGATATACAGAATCTCCAAAGCGAACAAAAATGTTATCTAGTAAAGGGCATATATAGTATCAAAGCATGTCCAATTGACATAGTTTTTTTGTTTATTGCTACTTAAAATTACCTAAAAAAGTTTGAACATATATATTCACATTCTGACTATTTAAATGCCTATTTAATTAGATGTGTGAATTTTTTACTAATGAGAATGTGAGGTAATGTGGTATACAGGGTAGAAAAATCAAAACTTTGAACAGATTAAAAATCACCAATATAAGCATGCAATTTATCAAGTACTTCCAACGAGTTCTTGACACTCCAAAAGTAATTAATTCCACTATTTTCGAAGGCCTTTTTTTAACAATTTATTATCAGGTTTTTGATTGTACCATGTGAACTGGAAAGAAGAATAGATAATTTAGTAGTGGAACAATGGCTTGAAGACGAAATAAATCTATATTTGTAAGGTGTTTTGTGTAGCTTCGGAAGCCAGTACATAGTTGGGACTTTCATCGTATTTGGTTCTGATTGTAAAGCGGTAGCTAAAAGTTTATGTTTGTTACAGATGTCGTTTTCTGAAAATGGAGTCTGTTGGAATATTGGTGAATTGGTAATTTCTTTTTTTTTCAGATTAAAATTAATAAATGAAAAGAAATCATCGGACTTTTTGTTGACAGCAACACTAAAAATGAGGAGGAGGGGAATAAGGAGGAGGATGTGGAAAACATTATTTAAGAAATAATTCATAGGGGCTTAAATATATATCGTGATTTTACCACGGGTTGGCCCTTTATTACAACTATTTTACCCTGGGCGATAGCAAGGGACAAAATATCGGTATAAAAGGACAACCCGTGGTAAAATCACGATATATTCAAGCCCCCATGAATTATTTCGATTCTAATAGGACCAATACGGCAAGTGTTTTGGATCGAAGCGATCTAGGTGAAGGTATTATTTGTCGTTCCAATAAATAAACAAACTGTTAAATTGACGTAAAAGAACGGAGCAAACTGAATAAGTGACATGCTTAAACTGTCTACAATAAACTATTTAGATAGGTCTGGATGAATCTAAATGACAATTGTACTTATCTGTCTTATAAGTATACAAGAAATGGCTTATATAACACATTTTAGGATCGTTTGTTTACGTTTCCTTGTTTGTGATGATTTTTGGTTTCACAAGGGTGTATTTCCCCGTAAAATGCTGATATAGGCTATGTATGTTGTCCCATCCAATTTGATTTATTTGAATAAAATACTGTTCAAACTAAACTATACAATTTTAAATTAATTGTCTGTAACCCAGATAAATCCTTCTTAATAATTTAGTACATAAAAAGGATTTTTTTTTTAAGAATAAAACATTTCTGTAATTTGTCATTTTTGTAAAATAGATATAGGTACACATCAGAAATTTTGTTCCTGTTATAACTCGAGTTGTGCATGTCGATAAATATGGTACTTCATAGGGAAAAAAAGCAAGTAGGAAGAATCATTTCCGAAACATTTTGTATTGACCCTTGTGTGAAGTGGGTATACTTTAATGTAATTACTTAAATACATCGTGGTATACATTAATAGTCGACATTTAATACTTATATGTATCGAAGTCTAAATCATTCATATTTGTTTATTTTTAGGTTTTAAAAATATAGTATGGCCCTATATCGAAATGGATGAATACTTAGAAATATAGTAGTGTTTTTCATTATGGTAATTACTTTGATGAAGGTTAAAAATAGGACAAAGCAATTAATATTTTCTCGATGCCAACAAGGGCAAATCGGATGACTAGAATAAGCCATTATTAGAATCAGCTGGTGGGAAACGGCACAGAACAGGATCGGGAAACTGAAAAAGAATCAATGTATCTTCAAAACTCCTACTAGAGATAAAGTTACTCTAAAAACTTTTAAAAAATGACAGAAAAATGTACTGTAATGCAAGTTATTTTATTAAAATGGAGAATTGTTCGGTCTTTTGCAGAGAATAAATTAGAATTTCAAACATTGGACAATTAGAAATATTCATTACTAGAGTTATAAAGACTATTTTAGAAATCCCACAAAGACCAAAACAACAAATACTACATATGAAATCATTCGAATGCTTTGAAATTCTCAATCATTTCCATCAAGGACTTATTTTTGGGGCTGGGGGGGGGGGGGGGTATACAAAGAAAAATGGATAAAACGACATACATCAGTAATTGAAGATAAATAAGTGTACAGTATCCTTAGCAATTTAAGGATAACGAGAATAAAGATTTGGAATTATTGGGATTCGATAGTAATACACGTAATCATGGAAAACCGGGAGCCTTTTTCCTATTTTTTCTAATAAAAAAGGTCCCACGTTTCCAGACAACGGAAGATTAAATAATTAAATAAATAGTTACAGGACCACATATTTATCATTTTTGGAACATTTTTTCTGAAACCGCGCTGTAAAAGGATTCATTCCAGATAACTCTCATGTCACCAGTGCGTTTACATATATTCCAAAAAATATATGTGTTAAATATGATCGCACCTCACGCATTGTAGTCGAACACTTAAATTAATATATCAGATATGGGTATTATAAAAATATTCCTTCAAAAGACAAGTTTGTATAAGCGTATGAACTCTTCAATAACGGATTGTCATTTTCCGTTCTAAGACTGTAACATGTAGGATACAGTATCTATATTGAGTTTACTAAGTTCAGTATGATATACGTATCAAGTGGTTATTCATATTTCCCAGAACACTTATATTTCAATATAGATACTGAAATTTAGCTTGTACAAGGTTGGACATTATATTTAAATAAAGTAAGTTACTCTTTTTTTTTCTCTTTTTATTTATATTCCAGTATTAAAATAATGTAGATAAATTCTTTTCTGAAAGATTGATAAAAGACTTTCACATGTATAATACATATAGTATTTTATATTGACCTGTAATTGTCTACATTTTATACATTTGACTTGGATGGGGAATTTTGATATCTTCTTATCTATATATATATTAAGTATAGTACGTTTATTAAGTGTACAACAGCATATTTTATTTTCAGTTAAGGGAAAAGTATTATTAAATAGAAAAATATGTAGTACTTTAGCCATTTCCGATTATACTCCGACACTTTTACATAACTACAGCATGTCGCATAATATAAGCAATATAGGAGAACTGGATGACCAGTGGTCTAAGTAATCAAGATAGAAAAAAGTGTTGAACTACTGTATCACAAGCCTGTCAAACTGAATTGTGAGTTCCTGTAGGGGGAAGGTGCACTTGAATCCAATCTTAACTGTGTCAAATTTCCTGTTCAATAAAATCGTAGGTCGGTTGTTCTCCCCTAGCAGTCTGTCTTTCTTCATTAGCAACAACTTATCACCACGAAATAGCAAAATGGTCTTAAAAGTGGTATTAACCAATCAATCTTTTAATTAACCAAAAGAGTGATCTTTGTGGTCGTCACTCTAAAATATAAACATTAAAGTGAACATATAAACTGTTCCTTATCAATTGTGAAATTGAGACACATTAAATGGCAGTCATACTTCTAAAAGCAAAATCGTCTTAAATAGGCCCGCAGCACTAACCATACAGAAAACGCAGTTTTTTTTATTCATTGTCAATGTGTTTCAGACTTTATTCAAGACGGATTTTTGTGTAATAGGTAGGTTCACACATATCCAAAAAACATAACCTATGATTGCAAACTAAAGCATCTGAGGTGAATAGATGTGTAGATATGACTAGTAATTTAAGTGTCAATTGGTGAAAGTTTGATTTGAAAAAAAAACAGAAACTTCTCGTGTTCAAATCTGTAGGTGCGAAATTGTAACAGATATATGACACATTTTTAGCTCACCAGGCCCAAAGGGCCAAGTGAGCTTTTCCCATCACTTGGCGTCCGGCGTCCGTCGTCGTCCGTCGTCGTTAACTTTTATAAAAATCTTCTCCTCTGAAACTACTGGGCCAAATTTAACCAATCATCATTGGGGTATTTAGTTTAAAAAATGTGTGGCATGACCCCGCCAACCAACCAAGATGGCTGCCATGGCAAAAAATAGAACATGGGGTAAAATGCAGTTTTTGGCTTATAACTCAAAAACCAAAGCATTTAGAGCAAATCTGACATGGGATAAAATTAATTATCAGGTAAAAATCTAACTGCCTTGAAATTTTCAGACAAATCGGACAACCTGTTGTTGGGTTGCTGCCCCCGAATTAGTAATTTTAAGGAAATTTTGCAGATTTTGGTTATTATCTTGAATATTATTATAGATAGAGATAAACTGTAAACAGCAATAATGTTCAGCAAAATAAGATCTACAAATAAGTCAACAAGAACAAAATTGTCAATTGACCCCTTAAGGAGTTATTGCTCTTTATAGTCAATTGTTAACAATTTTCATAAATTTTTGTTAATTTTTGTAAATTTTTAGGATATATTTTCCACTGTAATTACTGGACCAAGTTCATTATATATAGAGATAATTGTAGCAACAAGCATATTCAGTAAAGAAAGATCTACAAACACATCACCATCACCAAAACTCAATTTTGTTATGAATTTATCTGTGTTTATTGTTAATATGCACATAGACCAAGGTGAGCGACACAGGCTCTTGAGAGCCTCTAGTTTACTTTAGTTTCTAAGAATACAGGATATAGTATTTATTTATATATCCGTAGGTCTTCATTCAGTTAAGTGTGTCATACGTATTCAGTGGCTTTTTCCTATCTGCCAACGAACTTATTATTCAATATAGATACAGAAATTGAACAAGGGCTTTTATCAAGTCGGACATCTCGTTTCAAAAAGTAAGTGACATGACATAATTGTATTGTTTTAGATGATTCCATTCTTGCTATTTCTGAAAGACTGAGAAACGAATATAATACATATTTTATTGATAAACATCGAAATGAAAAACGTCTTAAACGTCGTCAAAACATCAATAAAATGTAAAATAAGGAAAGAGTGTATACAAGTTTTTACAGATATTTCGGATACCAAGACACCTGCATCCGTTTGAAGTGAAATATTATTAGTTACATAGTTTGCTTGTGATCTAATACGGTATATATGGGGTCAGTTCATTCCATATGGGGTAAGAGCGAAGCTCGAATCACCATATGGAATGTACTGATTCCATCTATACCGTATTACGTCACTAGCACACTAAGTAACGAATTTATCTTACCGACTATCTTAGCGTGTGAAATGTAGACTATTGACCTAGCAATATAGGCAAGTCTTCAATACTGTTAGCATTAAGAAACTACTCCCATTGAACCTACAAAAACAGATGCCAACAATAACAATTTGATAGGATTAAACATGTTTTATGAATTTATTTCCATCTTAATCATCAATTTCTTCGTCTGTTGAAACCTTAAAGATTTTTTCTCAGTACCGTTTTGTTTTTATAAAGGGACGTAACACCACTACTTACCGTGTATGGAATAAGCTCCGCCTCCATTCTAACCTAAGATGAAATATTAAGGGACGTAACACCACTACTAACCGTGTATGACATAAGCCCAGCCTCCCTACTACCCAAGTATGAAATATGCACGGTCTCCACGCGGATGCTTTTAACCAATCATATTCCTTGAATTTTATAGGAGGTGAGATAAATATATGTATGTGTGTCCATGATCTACGTTCCAAGATTTAAAGGGAAACTCTTCCCTTCACAGACATTGTTTTATATATAACTACAATGGATGGAACAGAATATCTTTCGTATTCTCATGAATATTACAAAACTCATACACATCCAAAATAGCAAAATTTTGAGATAGTTTCAACTTATGTTCAAATGCATCACCTCGATCAGATATATTAGTACTTAATGAAGAAGTAATAGTATTTTGATAAGCATTTTACATGACTACAATATCACACGAAATGTTCTATATGTTAGAAATCAAATCTTATTCACTTTGCCTCTTGAAGAGGTATTAAAGAGACCAAGAAAAATAAAATCAAAACTAAAACGATCTATTATTGAATAAAAAATACGTCATTTGTTTAGTAACTTCCAAAGATACTCCTAAATTTTATAACTCATGCCTCTTTGGCCCAATGGTCTAAGTAGTCGAACGGATTTTTCACAAGACAGTCAATACTGAGGTTGTGAGTTATAATCCGGTACAGGGTATGTGTTTTTGACTACTATCTGTATTGAATAGGATTGTCTGTGTTTTCTGTTTGATTGGATTAAACCTTAACTCTATAGATTATCTTTTAAACATCTAAAGTGTCAAAGAAATTTCATTAAAAGACGGTAGTTTGTATAAAGACATAAGATATTAGGTTTGCAATGTTCTAGAAATATCAATATTATAAAAACATTAACATGATAAAGATGCCGTCTTAACAAACGTTAATGACTATTGTAGATCGATGGCAGCTGATAAAAAAATTCAAATAAATGTATGCTGTTCGATACATTCAGATGAGGAGTGTGCTTTCGTATGTGGAGATTGCACAGAGTTGATTTGTGATTATTGTGTTGGTACAAAAACTCATGAGGACCATGGCATTAAATCCATCAAGAAATTTATCAAAGAAGTAGATCTAGATGATTTTAAGGAATCATGTGAAAACAAAGCACTATTATTAAATAAAACAGAGAAACGGTTCCAAAAAGCCATAGATGAAGTACATGCACAGTCATCTCAAATGATATCCGAAATCATTAAAATAAAAAAGAAGAAATTACGTAAGTGTGAGAAAAGACGAGAAAGAAACGCTGCTACCCTTGATAAAGTTATTGCTGTGGCTGACCCGAAAAATATGATAGACACAATAAATAATCTACCGAAGAAAGGCGGTCGTTCGCAATATGCAGAACTTGCGCAGGGTTTATTAGAATGCCACAAAACTGAGGGATCCGAAGATTTAGAGACCAACTGTAGCGCATCTGTATATCTTCCAACTTTAAAACGAGGTACAATACAAACATCCCGCTTAAAGAAATTGTTTGGTAAACTTAACTTCGAAAAAGTAGATGTACAGGGTTTAATTGATAGCGATGAGGACAGTACTGACAGTAGCGATGATGAGAGTGATAGTAGCGATGATGATAGTGATAGTAGCGATGATTAAAGTAAAAGTGAAAGAAGTGTCGATAGAGGTAAAAGTAGTGACAATAAAAGTGAAAGTAGTAATGGTGAAAGTTAAAAGTAGCGATAATGAAAGTGCAAGAAGTGATCTCGAAAGCGGAAGTAACTCTGACTAAAATTTTAAAAACTTCAACAATAAAAAGAAATAACAAATAATCCGATGGAGTCGGCAGTGATATTCTGTTTTTTTTATAAATTGACAGTTCCGTTTGAGTTTTCTGTGCCGATGTTAAGGACAAAGTACGTTAGATAAAAATCAAACTTTTAAATTTTCACTTTTCTTGTACTTAAGCTAAAAAAAACAAAGAACACAAAAATAAGAACATTAATATGATATTTAATTCCAAGAAAACACTGTACAAACAATTAATTTGTAATTGAAAGGAAATATTTATCCGGAAACTTAAATCTTTAATCTTGAGAATCCAAATTGTTATCATGCCTTTTTACCGATGGCCAACTATAATTATAATTTATAAAGTCCTTTTCAAAATGTAAATATGTAGGTAAAATATAGACTAATGAAAATTCATGTTTTTCTACGAAAAATGTATAACTTGAATGTCATGCTTATTTTGTTCTCCTTGCTGTTTAGATATTTAAACATACTGAAATATAGAACCAAGGTTAGGTTTATCTAAATGCTTCTTCGGATGGCTCGAGAATATATTTATATATTGTTGATGTCCTCGTTATTCCCTTTTTTGTGATACATGTATGTTAATACGACAAACTAGTTGAGCAATGTTTAAATGATATGTCAAATAATAAAATATATTCATTTCACCTCAAACTCAATATGTAAAGATTGAGCACTGGCGTTATCATTTGTTATATTTATCAACATTACAATGTCTTTTTAGCTTTAATACTAATATAATACATATAAATTAACAAAAAAAAAACGCTAATATTTTATCTTTTCCGTTGTAATTGTTAAATAATTATAAACGCAACGACTTGAAGACTTATTTACCATAGAAGGTATGTATCTCTTACAGACTCAAACTTCATAAATATGTTTCACCGTTTGCAGTTTTTAATAATTTGATTTAGGTTTCATATACCATTATTTTGTAATGTTAATGCAGACAAAGTAATATGTGACCGTGACTGGAATAATGAGTTTAGATGAGCTCAATTATATGTTTAATGTTTTATATTTGTCAATGCTTCGTATGTGCTTACAATATATACAGAGTCTTATGATGATATCTTAACTCTTTTTAACCAACAACTCATTCTAATTCTGCATGCATTTTCTTACATACTTGTAGTTAAAAAAAGGATGTTAATTAAAAACAAAATCAAGCAAATAATTTCTCTGGCACGTTTTATTAAATAATATATATACTATAAATGTACAGTTTCTAATAGAGACAAAAAAATAGTTGTCTAGTTTTGCAGGTTTTTTTTATTCTAAGAATGACTTATTTACATACATTTTCTATGGGTTTTTTTCTTTTGGTATTGTGCTATCTTCATGTTATTGTACTATGTGTGTTTTTTTCTTATCGATAATTTGAAATTATTTTTGTTTTAGGTTTGGTTGGTCTTTTGGTCTTCTGTGTATTTTCACGTTATCACAAGTTTGGAAAATGTGTTTTGTTTTAAATGGAAATTTATTTTTTTCATTAAACAAAACCTCCTCGTTTCTTTCAAAGTCAAATACTATAAACATTTCAACTTTTCGCGATTAGGCCATGTTTTCTTTTAATTGCCTTAAAATTTATGAATAGTACTTTTACTGTTTGGTCTGTTTTAGGGATATCTCGTCGTTGTGGTTTTGTTCAATGGTAAGAAAAATTATATTCTTGTTTTAAACTTTTGCTAAATAAAATGTGCTTTGTCTATATTCCTTGTTGCATGTCTTTATTACATATGACGTGGCTCTGTACTTATATTCCGTCATTGAGTTAAGGTGCTATGGTGAATTTTTGTATACATGTCTTTCATTTTTGCTAAATTAAATGTACTTTATATTTATGTCTTTTTGTGTTTCTTTGTTACATATTTGTATGTTTTTATAATAATTACGATTATAACACAATTTTGACTGCTATACTGTTACTGGCATTATTGTAAATATGTTAAATTACTGGTATCAAATATAGCATTACAGATTATAGTGTTAATAAATACCGATGGACATCTGTGTTACAATTGTTTTTGCTGGTGTGAAATCATGAACGGTAAATTAGGTACGGATAATTTTTAGAACAGTTACGGACATCATACCAAATTTATGTATTCATTCATCAGTTACAAAAATAAACAACTCAAATGCCCATTTTTGTATTTTTCTTTATATTTTTTTATGTTGATGAATTGTTGATTGTTCAAACAAACAAAATCTATGGTGACCATGGTGACGTCAATGTTGCATAGATTGGTAATATATCTATCTTCAGCGAACTAGAAAAAGTGTATTTTCACAATTTATTTTCCCTAGTTTAGTTTTAAATATACATGTATTAAACATGCAAACTATCTTGTCGCTCTTTTGCTCTATTACATTTAATATGGAAGAAGAAACATATAATTATTCCATTTTGTATTATAGTTAGATCATTTGCAATAAACGTCAACTTTACAATTAAGAAAAAAAATTAAATGCTGGGAAATTGATGGCATTATTTTAGAATTAATGTCAACAAAACTAACGGTTTTGCTTTTGTGTTCTTTATACAAATTTAGATAAACGGATTTTCTACTCAACCGAAAAAAAATGCCCCTGAGAAAGATTGAAAACAAATATGAATTAAAATGGTAAATGAAGGTAGCGTCAAAATATACAGAACTGATACTTTTCTAGTTTAAAATCATGTCTCATTTTTAAATGTTAATTAGTCAAACTATATAACAAGGTGATTGATTAATTGATTAATTTTTGCTCAACGTCCACTTGCAAATATATTTCATGCATGTTCAGGACAATATGAGAAGGTGAGAAGAAGAAAAAGAAAAAATATAATAAGAAGGTGAGAAAACAAATTACATTTTATTTCCCAATCAAACATATTTCTTATATGCATTGAAATATATTTCAAAGGTGTTAAAAATGTGCCGCATTTGAAAATTAAATACTTGCAACTTGTCGACCAATAAGCTTCAAACGCGATCACTTTTTCGTTTAAAACATAAATTGTTGTTTACATGAGCAGTTTAAAGACACGAACTTTAGCACGATCGTTTCTTTTACAGTTGATTTCATAACTAAGCTATATCCTATGCTCTGAGTGCTTTTGATGCGCAAATTTTGTTACTGTTATAGATATACGCTGATAAAATGCCGAAGAATCATTCTTATAAAACTTCAACATTTAAGCTAGTAATTTGTAAAATAAAAACAAAAACAAAAGTTGATATTGTTTGGAAATGAAAGAAAAAAAAAGTTTCGAGGTAAGTGTTTTTTAAAGCAAAATATCCATTATAGAAAGTAAAAAAATTCAAACAAATCTTAAATATAAGTTTGATATTTCTTGATTTTTTCGATTTTTGAACGCTATATACAGGAAGAACCTTTTCGGCGAATCACTGAGCGAATAAGCAGTGTAATAAAGGAAAAACGTAAAATCAAAAGTTTTATAGAGAATGCTTTATAAAAAGACTCACGCTAATAATACATAGAACATTTGAATACTTATAATCAACTGTCTAGATAACAGACATTTTACTGCTAATATAAATGGCTAAACGATTAGTTCTATAATTTCAATTGTACGGGGGTTTTTTTTCCTTCCTTTTCTGCACATATACATATCAATTATACTACATTTAGTTTCTACTTTGTCATTGTACTTAATTTCATTAACATTTCTCGCTAGTTTATTTTCTTGTATTATAAAAGACATTAAGAAAACATGGGTTGTGTCGTTTAGCTTTTTATTTATTGACGGAAGTAGAAATATAAATTCGGAATTATGACGTTAAAATTTTTACGCTGCAGAATAACATTTACAAAATACAATGTTAAAAAGAAAAAAATGTGTGCAAAAGTATAATTTATTTTGTATAATATTCCAACAAACTAGTCGGATATTCTACCATGCTACTTTTTTACATATTATATTAGTGACAAGCCGAATCATGCACTTGGAAATGGTTATGATTGAATATAGATTTAAATGTTTAATCAAGGTCGCATTTAAATATAGAAAACTTATATTTTGGTAGTATAGTTTTCTTAGAATCATCTCTTTTCGAATCACCATTTTAGTTTTAGATCATTTGTCATTTTCGAAATTGTTTATTACAAGGTAAGCTCATAGTTACTGAATCATTTATTTCACAATGGACTAACGCAAAGTGTGATATACTTTTTAATAGTATTCCTTTCATTATTACGCTGATATTCTTGTTTAAGGAGGTAGACCTATCTTAAAATGATCAGTACGTTTGTGTCAACCATTTTTAAAAATATATTCTAAGCTTCTAGGTTACATAGATTATTTTCAATCTGTTTCAGGTAAATGCTTAAAATACATTGATGAACTTGACTTTTACAAACGTACTGATGATTTAAAGAGTTATCTCCCTGAACCAAGGTCTACCCCTTAAACTGAAAGTTAGATAGAAATGAAAAGTAATATTATCGCCTGAATTCTTAATAAAGCAAGACCCGGTACGTTGTATTGGTGTCATCTCTTTTTAAAGCATGATTTAAAAAATCATATTGCACAAATTACATGTACAGTACTAGATTATTAACGTTATTTTGTTTGACCGTTTACTGACGAATGCATAACAAGTCATTGAGTGGGAATAAGGAGATGAAGACATGTCATCTTATTCGATGCATTTTACGAAAAATTTAATTTGACGATGATTTACAGTGAAAACGTGCTGAAAACATCAATTTAATACATACAAAAAAAATCTAAGGTTTTATGCAGAAATGAGAAATGTTTTGAGATTCTATAAGAAATATAATCAATGTCTTGAATTTTCATCATTAATTAGGGCATATTTTAATGTGCATAATCGATTTCCTATAAATTAAGTTCTTGTTTTAAGTCAATCACAGTGTAAACTGATTTCTATTTAAGAAAATACAGGTTCCAGGTCAGGAATATGACAGTTGTTTTCCATTCGTTTGATGTGTCTGGGCTTTTGATTGTGCCATTTGAATATGGACTTTTCTTTTGTAATTTTCCTCGGAGTTCAGTATTTTTGGGATTTTACTTAATATGCAATGCGAATGGAATTTTGTATTTCAATTTTGCTATTTGTAGATAATTTTAGACTTGCAAAGGTCATGACCTACTGCATTTTCTACGCAGCAACTAGATTGTTTAGTTCCTGTTCCCAAGATTTCGATTGCAAAATCAACATTAGTCATAATTTTAAAAATGAAATTATCTCAAAATATAGAAATATTTGACTAAAATTAAGATTTTTGATGATACATACAAAGCAGATCGGAAGTCATAATAATATAAGACAGAAAGAGATGTCACAACCAATGATTGAAATTCCCTTCATACTCGACCAAATTTGTTCATGTTCAATGCCCTTTTGCATATTCTGTCTAAAGTTGGTTTTTTTACATCTCTGCATCAGCTGAATTTCACTGAAACAGAAAATTATGATCATTTGTAAATGGTTGACGATTAATCAAACATGGAATAGACCTGGACACGTAATACGAATCTGTTTGGTTGTGTAATTTTGAAGCTCACGTTGCAGTTGTGTTTTTTTTTAATAGAACTGGAGTTGTCAATAGTTCACGACTAGTATACATTAATGAAGTAATATAAAAAAGAAGATGTGGTATGATTGCCAATGACACAACTATCCACAAAAGACCAAAATGACACAGACATTAACAACTAAAGGTCACCGTACGGCCTTCAACAGTGAGCAAAGACCATACCGCATAGTCAGCTATAATAGGCCCCGATAAGACAATGTAAAATAATTCAAACGAGAAAACTAACGTCCTCATTTATGTAAAAAAAAAAAGAACGAAAAACAAATATGTAACACATTAACAAACGACAAACACTGAATTACAGGCTCCTGACTTGGGACAGGCACATACATAAATAATGTGGCGGGGTTAAACATGTTAGCGGGATCCCAACCCTCCCCTAACCTGGGACAGTGGTATAACAGTACAACATAAGAACGAACTATAAAAAGCAGTTGAAAAAGGCTCAACTCATCAGATGGACAAAAATACAAGTAGACGTGGCCGGGTACTTATACATCCCGACACAAAAAGACGCAATGAACAGATCTGAGAGTACTCGTAGTTATCCGACAGCTAGTTCAAAGCCACTAACTACTAATAAAAAAAATCATGCATCTAAGACTAAATAAACTGTATTTAATACAAATAGTTTATAATCATGTTCGTGCAACGTGGTAATAAGGTTCATTTAAAGTTTATGTTCTGAAATTTTATAAATGACACTAGACAACAGTCGAAATATTTGTCTTTTATCATTAAATCACGTCGCTTTACTATTTACAATGTTAACTTCAGTGATCAATTTATGTTTATGATAGTGTATTTTCAGAATGAACAATTTTCAAAGAATTACCTGTTGTTTTTCTAAATTAAGACAAGGTCAGTCCTGACTTTATATATTATAGTACGAGTACTGGAATTATACTATACGATTTCAATTCCAAAAGTTGAATTTATCTCAAGCAGAAAGGCTTTTTTCATGTGCATAAGATGTAAGTCAATCTTATTTATTTATATCTTTGTATACGCTTTTTAAATATTAAAATACAGATTATACAAAATATATTATTTTAAACCCAGGTTTAACTGTACACTCAGTATCTCGGGTACATGTTATTCGTACCAAGCTATATCAAATTCTTTGTTTTCTTATACGTTGCTTTATATGTTTTCCTTTGTACCTATGTAAGCATGCGATGCATACTTCTCTACCATGCAACTCTTATCACATAGACATACATATTTAAAACTAAAATAAAACATAGATGTATGTTTCTAAATATAAAAGTATGTGTCTGTGCATGTACTGGAAATAAATCATAATACGAAAATTTCTTGTAATTCGAAATAAGAAGCTGTGGTATGACTGAAGTTTAACAACTCTCCATCGAAATCACAATGTAAAAAAGAGTTACCACCAAAATACGGCCTTTAACCACTTTAATACTACTCTATATATATACAAACGTGTGAATCGTCTCCCTTTTTTTTTAAACAGAGGATTTTTTTTAGTTGTGTGGCTTGTATGTAAAAGTTTGATGTTTTTTTCAATATGGCATAGGGAGAAGAATAATGAATGTATTTAATTTCATAAATATATCTTTCTTTATGTTAGAAGCGAAACTAGTCCACTCTGATTCTAGAAAAAATTATAAAAACCAAGACAAAGAGAAACATGCTTTTGTAAAAAAAAAAATTATATATACAAAATATGTTATTTTCAATAAATTCAACACGTCATACGTTATGCGGTTGTCATACGAGTGAGAGGTTTAGCTAGCAAAAACCGTGTTATATCCACCATTTTCAATTTCTGAAAATGACTGCACCAAGTCTGGAATATGACAATTTTTATCCATTCGTTTTATGTGTTTCATTTTTTTATTTTACCATTTGATTGACTTTCCGTTTTTAGTCTTCCATGGACTTTGTTTGGTTTTTTAACGTTATGCCTCTAGCATAAAACAAAAGTGGTCATAAAAAAACATTTCGAGTATCATAACCTAGGTTGTCTATTCAATAAATATTATATTTTTTATAGCTGATCAGACTACACATGTTATATCATAAAGATGTTTATTTTAAGGCATGTCCTATATTAAAGAGAGCCTTTATTGTTTGAATTTTTCACGCATAGTTTTGTATTTACAATAAGGACTTCAATGATTAAATTATTTGATAAATTGTTCATTTACCACGCAATACAAATATATATAAACACGTAGTTCATTATTTATTTGTGTTTTCCTAAAAAAAAAAGTAACCAATGATCGCGAAAAAAATTTGTAGGGACACATTGTCAGGCAGATAAAACATATGGGTAAGGTGAATACACAAAAAGACTTCAGTGGCCGGGCACTTTGTTTTTGTTAGATGTATTTTTATTTGTATCCATCGCCTAAGTTAGGCAGTTTTCTACTGATTGTTTATAGTTCCTTCGTATGTTTTAATTGGTTTACACTTGTCATTTCGAGGCCTTTTATATCTGAATTTACGGTATTGGTTTTGAAATTTTTGTGTCATTTTGTCTCTTTTGGAGAGTTGTCTCATTGGCGATCATAACACATCTTTCTTTCTTATTTTGGGAAACAACACATAAATAAACTGATATTTCTAATTCTAACTCTGGCATGATAAAGCTGTTGGTTGAATGCACCTTTATCAATAGTGATTGTATATTCCTTTTAGTCAATAATATCATCAAGCTTTAAAATACTTGCATGTAAATGTTTTTCATATCTTTACTGGTAGGCTTCCCCATAGAAGATACATTTAGAATATAATATTTCCGATGCATCAAATTGATAAACTTTTATATTCATTGTTTAAGATGTAGTCTCATTGTTATACTTTGGTCCAAACTTTTTTTAAATGTGGTATGAAACGTTCTGGTGCATTTGAAATTAAACAAAGGTTCGCAAAACTGTCACCCGTCGTCCCATACGCTTTGAAATGTATTTATAATACGTTTAAGAGATTAAAAACGAATTAACATAATACAACCATATAAGTACAACATAAACTAAATATTCTTAGCATTAGAGTTTGCGTAGAATTTACATATAGCAAAAAGTAAAATAAAAAAAATACTGAAATCTGACAAAAATTCAAAAACAGAAAGTCCATAATCAAATGGCGAAATTCAAAGCTCAAACACATCTAATGAATGGATAACAACAGTCATATATCTGACTTGGTACACGCATTTTCTAGCTATATATTCAATTTACGTATTTTAATGACTTTTGCAGAGGCAATGGCAGCTGTATTACCTAACGCATCAATTGGAAATTCTAAAATATGTTTCTCAACACATTCCGATGAAGAGT
This sequence comes from Mytilus edulis, assembly GCA_019925275.1. NCBI lineage: Eukaryota > Metazoa > Mollusca > Bivalvia > Mytilida > Mytilidae > Mytilus > Mytilus edulis. Next base: position 110,889,670 of record CM034361.1, on the reverse strand, counting down.
GTACATTTGTATGTGGGCATTGTACAGAGTTGATTTGCGATGATTGTGTGGATACCGAAGATCACGAGGGTCATGATATTAAATCAATCAAGAAGTTTATCAAAGAAGTAGATCTCGACGATCTGAAAGAATCATGTGAAAAGTTTGACTGCTTTAAAATCAAGGCAAAGATATTAGATAAAACAGAGAGGCGGTTCCAAAAAGCCATAGATGGAATACATTTGCAGGCATCGAAAATGATATCTGAAATAAATAAAATCAAAGAGAAGAAAATACGTGAGTGTGTGGAAAAGAAAAGTCAAAACACCACAACGGTGAATGAAGTTATTGCTGTAGTGCATCCATTTGAAATAGCAGACAAAATAGATAATTTACCGAAGAAAGGTGGTCGGTCGCAATATGCAGAAGTTGCTCAAGCTCTTTTGAAATACCACACAACTATAGAATCGGAAGAGATGGACGCCAAATTCGACGCATCGGTATATATATGTTCCAACTTTTACACACGGTAAAATACAAAAATCTCGCTTAGAGAAACAGTTTGGTGAACTGGATTTCGAGGAAGAAGATGTAGACAATTTGTTCGATAGCGACGAGGCAACAACTGAAAGTGAAAGTAGTTATGATGAAAATGCTGATAATGAGAACAATGAAAAATCCAATAATGAAGATGGTGAAGGCTGTAGCGACTTTCTTTATCAATAATATGTATGGCTCGGAAAGAATTCCATGTGTCGATGTAAGAAGAACATTTTTTGGTTAGATAAACATAACACATGGAGTCGCATTTAATTTTTATTAGAAACATAGTTGGGATAAAGCTTAAAAAATTGTAAAATAAACGGAGAAGAATACTATGTACATTTATTAATTCACTGCTTGCCTTATGAATTTGAATAGTGATCACATAACTAATATAAAATTTACGTCAGATAAATCTCTGTTCAAGCCATGCATTTGTCATATATAGACAATAAATGTCTTATGAAAAATAGTGAATCTAAGCATTCCGAAAGCTTGTTGACGTAAAACCTAAACTTTAAAATGTTAATATTAACCAGTGGTTTTGATGTAAACTGTTCACCTGGATAATTTGTTACCCTTTTAGTACTTAAAAGTAATACACCGTTTGATCTTAGCAGATTAAAATTTAAAGGCCCAATAACAAATTTATAAGGAATGTAAATGTGCATATATGGTGTGGTTAGTGTACATGATACTCACTGATTATGAGAAGTAAAAATTAACGGGTCAATTCTTTATAACTGCTCAAGTGCCAAGAATCAGGAGGTGGTGCAAGCATGACAACAAATAACCACTCATACATTTTTTGTAGTCATTTCAATTTATGTTCAAATTATAGAATGATGTACGAATCTAACAATCGATTCTTTTTCCTGGTAATTAAAGATATGACTTATTTGAAATGCACTAAAAAAATAATAATTGACGGTTGCTAAATTCGTTAATTGCTATCGTTCTAACGTAAAGTTGCCTAGAGATTTTCGAATTACCAGGTACTTAGAAACAAAAGACGTAACCCTTTTAACTAATGATGAGGGTTACTTATTGTTACATTTTTGATATTTTTTTCTAAAAAAACAATCAGATATTATTTGGTCTTTTATTCTCTTTATTCCCCAAATAATATCTGATTTATGTCTCAGAATATGTTGAACTGGTAGATGGTGTATCCAATTATTTGTATGTTATTATAGTTTTATCAATTCTTCTAGCAGATGTTTTTATACTCATTCTTGTACTTATGTTTATTTATTTTATTTGAAATATTGTATTTGTAAAGTACATCAATAGATTATCTGCTGCATACTTTTTGGTTTAAGTTTTAAACAAGAAATCTTTCAAACAATCAAATATTATATTCTTATTTCATTTGAAAATTGTTCTTATTATAAAAACTGGATACTTCTCAAATTGACTGTTACAAGAACCAAAGAAATACAAAAAGTCGCATATACAAAACACACCACCAAAAAATGAAAGACAATACAAACACATTGACGAGATGTTTAAGTACCGAGCCACGTCAAACGGATATCACATAAAACCATTCAACAGTAAAAGTAATATTAATAATAGAACAAAGACAAATGAAAGAACTATAAAACACGTTGTTAAAGGGGCACTAGCTGTCAAATTCATTGTAACCGATTTGACTCAAATTCTCATATTTGGTTTATAACAATGTAAAACATTTATCCAAACTATCAAAAGTCTAAAATAAACAGTTTACAGAGCATGGGGTAGATAATATATAGGTTCGTTTCGTGTGTATTTTAGTCCAGACGCCATCTAATTAACTATCGATTTGACCTCAGATGACCATATAAGCGATGTAAACAAAAATAAAGATACGAATAGATTAAACCAACACGTGCAATTGCATTTTTATAGGTCTGTTTGATTTAATTTATAGATTAAAAATAGATGTTTCTCATTGTTTTTAACCATATAAGAATGATTTTATGTGCATCGAATTAGTAATCAAATGATTTACCGTAGTTTCACTTTCATTGTTGACATTCTTTTTCTTTAAATAACCAGTACACGTACAATGCATGCGTTGTCAATCTCTAGCTAGGGGTTAACTTGAAGTTCACATGAATACCGGTTAGAATGATGATGACGTTTTCACTTGCAAGTGAATCAGTCAAAAATTATGTTTAATCGCTTATTTTAACAAAATTAAAGGAAATTGATTGCTAAAAGCAAATTATTATTTCATTATTCCAATTTGATTAATGATTGATCTAAAAAAAATCATACTTTATTTTTTTACATATATCGTAGCAAGTGCCCCTTTAAGATGATAAACAACATTAGTACGCAGAATCTATACATCAAGACCATCGTGTATTATTTGTGAAGTTGATACGGAATATTTATCAACAAGGTCTTGGTACCTTCCGATGAACTTTTTTAGAAAAAGGACGAGACGTTCTTTGACATAACCCTGGTTCATCAACTTTCTACTCAGACACTGATGACGTTTTACAAAGTCTGAGAAGGAACTGCAATATCTTGAATATCGAATTTAATAATTTATTGATGTTTAAACTGATCCAACTTACTCATAGACAAACAAAAAGTCTTTCGGACTTTAATGGTATGTTTGTGAGTGACTTGGTACAGTTTATGAACCAATGAATTCCTTTAAAATGCGTTAAATCATTTTTATTCTTAAAAGTTGGAAAGAAGGAATAATATTTGACTAATTGTTCTCACGCAAGTTGTATATTTGTGTCAATGGATTTCCCTGGCGCATTAAAATGGGTTTTTTTTGCTAAAGCTAAAACTTGTACTCCATGAAATATGCTCTCTGATAACAAAAACATGAACTAAAAAATATCTTACTATCTTTCTTATGAATGTGTTGTGTTTTAATTCAAAGATTAACGCGTAATGAAAAAAAATATTTTAACGTCGACCCGGTTTGAGTTATTATCGTCGCTATCTTGTTTACATTGGTAACAAAAATAAGTTACGTCAACCTCGTCTATCAAAGAAATAAACAACTTGAACAATCACTCACGGAAGCCCTAGCTCTCGACCAATCATATAAGCGTTCTCACTATTCAACACATCATATAAGAATAATGGTGTTATGAACAGTTAAAACGCAATTTTATAGAATCATAAGTATATACAAAATTACATATATTTAAATGAATAGATGCAATACACACTAATGTGCATCAAAAAGGTTTAGACACATGAAAAAGACATACATAGCTGATTATATCAAAATATTATTTTTGCTAAGTATTATTCACGAATAAAATTAATAGTCGAATGCAATGATATCAACTTGCAGTTGACCACATATAAACATTAAGTTTTGCCACTGTTCAAAGAAAAAAGACAATGATAATTCAAATTATGGAGAAAACAGATTTAATCAACATCCATTCGTCATTTAAAAATTCGAGCAGATGACAAATAGCTTGTAAGACTATTTTAAGTATGATAGTATTTTATACCGATCTCCATTCAAATTGGACCATTCTAGGGTCTAGGTACACAGTAGAGTTAGTCAGAATATCAAACGCATGTGAAAGCCGTGTTAACCAGGTGTTTGGTAACTCATCATTTATTGTTTTACGTGTATGTATGCTGCGCAAATCTTCTTAAGTCAAATAAGGTCCCTAGGACTAAAATAAAAAAAAAGAAAAAGTTGTAACAATAGTTCCAAGGCAACCGAACCTAATTAAATGATTAAACAATTAATTGGGTTTTTCTATATGCTGGTTCATTCAATTTCAAATTTAAGAACATAACGTTGGTGTCGTATATTTGGAAGTCTCTGTCTTTTCTCTGTCTCTTCAACTTCGTACTTTATTTGGCTTTTTTCAACTTTTTTGGATTCGAGCGTCACTGAAGAGTCTATTGTAGACAAAACGCGCGTCTGGCGTATATATAAAATTTAGTCCTGGAATCTATGATGAGTTTATTTATATAAAACTCAAACATAGTGTAGACTAAGGACAATGTAATACTCCTCGTGTAGGAGACCTCATTGCAGGCGGCTACGATTAGTAATTAAAATGCTTCTTATCGTTTCGATACCGTTTCATTCACTTTTAAAATAGTCGACATTGTATTGTATTTTGTAGTGAGAGTTATACATGTCACTACAAACTAAAGTATTTTGTTGTGAGTAGTACATGTCACTACAAACTGAAGCATTGTGAGACTACAGACAAATTGCTTATTGCAACATTTCACCTAAAGAATAATGTAAACCCCAAAAATTACAAAATATCACACTAATCAACAAGACTTGACGCCTCCGGAAAAATGTATTCATGCGTGCGTACAAAGACAAACATATATGCTATATCAGTATATTGACAAAATCTAGTAGAGTTTGATAGGCGTAGATAATGCTCCAAATAGAAACCTCTAAACAGTGTTCTTTTTCCAACTTGTCTTTTTTAATACCTCAGATACTTGAGTCTGCTTAAGCGCGCTATGCGTATATGTGTTGACGCAGATAACATGAGAATCAGGGTCAAACGAACAAATTATGATTAATTTAGTTAACAACTTTAATAAGGAACCTTTCTTAAGGTATGAATTATTATATTTAGATTAATCATGTGGAAACCTTATAAAGAAACATGTCAGTGATACAGTGTCACTTAACATGTTTTTCTAACTATCAGCGCTCAGACTTTACTTTAAATATACAGTGTGTTTGATGTTAAAGTCTGTTATTAAAGAAGTTGCAACGTCCATGAATTATCATATTTGTTGAATGAATAATCTGTTCGTTAAGAAGCATGAACTTTTGGATTTGGTATTTTAGATCCTTGATCTGATCAATCCGATTAACTAAGGTTTAAATGCATATAAATTACGGCGATGCAAACGTTAAAGTTAGATCAATATCTTGAATATCTTCTATGAATCAAAAAGTCACCAGGATGGGATGACTTGCTTTAGTTTTTCGAAACAGACACTTATTTTTCCATCGAGAGGCAGGAATTTCAAGAATTGAATTTTATACATTTGCATCTAAAATGAAATATAACTTTTGAATATTAGTTCATTACTTCATATTCTTGACTGGTTTAATAGTCTGTTCTTGTTGTTTTTGTTTGATAGTACCAGTCTAAAACAATAAAGCTTTACTTAGGTCTGATTCGGTCGGTAGGGCACACTGTAAAGCACATTCGGGAGAAAGTTGGACGAGAATTTGGTTACGACCATTGAAAGTCAAAATTTTTAATTATCTTTTGAAAAAATCGAACAAACTATTTTCATTGATTGAATGAATTTAAATACACATTTCTACTCAAGATTAAGTTTGCGAATACAGATTTATTTCATTTTACATTTCAAATATTTGACAAATTTACCCAAGGATATATAATTAATAGTTTCTTATAGATTATATCTATTCATTAATGGCTGTGAATTATTACCAATAATTAACCAATACGGGATCCATTAACATCCACTAACGGTTCCGGCAAACTTCGTAAACATCTTTCTATTCCAGTCAAATGAATTTTAAAAGTAATCAAATCATACATATTAATATTGATTACGCTTCAAATGATTACGCTATTGTGTGACAGAATTCAAAAAGATGTAGTTAAAACGCAAATATTTACTTGATCGAAATTTTTAAACTTATAAATGTTGGTTGCACTGTTATTTTTGTTAATAAAACGTTATAGAAATAGATCCAATCATTTAGTCTAACATTGCTTAACAGTTTTTGAGTTTATAAATGGAAGATAGAAAAGCCGTTTTTCGTGGAAACCATCGTATAGGTTTTATTTGGAGAGATTTTCGAGATTACACATCACTCCATGGAATCAATTATGTGAGAAGGAATAGTACATATAGATGTCGATGGTAGGTAGCCAATATTTATCTTTAAAAAATGTGGGTTTTTTTTATTTATGGTTGGAAAGTTTTTTATATTATGTTTTTTTTTTTGTTGTTGTTTTTTTCTTATATCGATATTCATTATAAACAGCTCTATTACTTATACATAGCATCGTTAAAATTGGCATCTTTCTGACCATCATTTCTTTTGTTTTAATGACTTCAACCAAACGTTTTATTTTGCAATGTCCTCTACCAGGTCAGGAGTATGGCCGTTGTTATCTACAGTCCGTGTATATGTATGTTGGCGTTTACTTTTGTTGTAGTTTAGTGCTTCTATCGTTCCGTTGTTTTCCTCATATGAAGGAGGAGCGATAGAAACTAAAGGGACATTCAAACTCAAAGATCGAAATCAAACTGACAACGCCATGGCTAAAAAAGAAAAAAGGCAAACAGGCAAATAATAGTCCACACTAGTTTATGTGTGTTCCTCCGTTTTTAATTTGTTCCCCGGATTTGTTTTAACTTGACCAAATTATTATTTCGAACAGACGTATACTACTTTTGCCTTTATCTATTCAGATTTACTACCCTATTAGTTTCGATATTATTATTTCTTTCTAAGATGTTGTTTTATATAAAGGTGACAAGTATCTCAACGTCGAATGATGAATTTGAAGTCAATTCTTGTAGATGCGATATATCATTTTAATATTGAAATTAATAAATATTTATAATAGTTCTACATAAAGCTTGCACTTAATAGAGATACACAATTATGATAATAAAAAAAAATTAAAAGGCATTCTACGAAGAAAATTCAAAACATAACAAAAATAACAAAATTAACAGCTCAGACACATATAAGATCATCAAACGCATGAATAACGACTGTCATATTCATGACTTGGTACATATATTTTTTTCATACAGAACATGGTGGATCAAACCTAGCTTAACCTATCACTTGTATTAGAGTCGGAAAAACATGTTATAAACCAATTCATATTTTAGGCTTTGATAGTAAGTGTGTTTTTTCGGGGTTTTTTTTGGGGGTGCGGGTTCTTTGGGGGGGGGGGGGTATTTTTTAATGCATATATACCAGTTTAAAAAATTACAGAAAAAAAAAGTTTTATAGCCAGATCAATTTTATTTCAAATATAGAAACACATTATGCATATATGAGTTCAAAATAATTCGAGTATCGGTGTTAGATTTTTGATTCGCATTGCATTGCATTGCATTGCATTGCATTGCATTGCATTACATTGCATAATGTTTAATCGGCGACAGACAAAACAGTAAATCTTACTTTTTCTTTTATCAAAGAAGTATTACATTTACTGCTTGTAATATAAATTAATTGTTAAGGAATAGTACATATAAATGTCGATGGTATGTAGCTAATATTTTGCTTTTGTGGGTTTTTTTTTATTTTTAGTTGGAAAGTTTTTTGTATTATCTTTGGTTTTGTTCTTTTTTCTTATATCGATATTCATTATAAAAAGCTAACCATTTTATCTTGCAACACTGCTGGTGGGCGTTTCACCAGCCCAGTAGTCAGCACTTCGGTGTTGACATGAGTATCAATTATATGGTCATTTGTATAAATTTCCTGTTTACAAAACTTTAATTTTTTCGAAATACTAAGGATTTTCTTGTCCCAGGAATAGATTACCTTAGCCGTATTTGGCACCACTTTTTGGAATTTGGTCCTTACTGCTCTTCAACTTTGTATTTTATTGGCTTTATAACTTTTTTGATTTGAGCGTTACTGATGAGTCTTGTATAGACGAAACGCGCGTCTGGCGTGTCGAATTATAATCCTGGCAACTTTGATAACTATACCAGGTCAGGACTCTGGCCGTTGTTATCTACAGTCCGTGTATATGTATATTGGCGTTTACTTTTGTTGTAGTTCTTGTTCCGTTGTTTTCCTTATATGCAAGAGGGGCGAAAGATACCAGAGGCACATTCAAACTCAAAGATCGAAATCAAACTGACAACGCCATGGATAAAAAAAGAAAAAGGCAGACAGGCAATAATAGTTCACAATAGTTTATGTGTGTTCCTCCGTTTTTAATTTGTTCCCCGGATTTGTTTTAACTTGACCAAATTATTAATTCGAACAGACGTAGACTACTTTTACCTTTATCTATTCAGATTTACTACCCTACTAGATTAGATATTATCATTTCGTTCAAAGATATTGTTTTATTTAAAGGTAACAATTACCTTATAACTGGTTATTTGCACGGGGTGCATATTTTCGCTTATTTTGGCAAAGAACAAAATCGCCAAAATAAATATCGCAAATTTAAAATCGCACGTGCAAAGGTAATGATGAAAGTTTTGAATCCGCCAAATTTATAACCGCCAAAATATTTCGTATACCTTATTCAATGAAAATCGCGAATTTCTAAACCCGCAAAAATAAACCGGTATACGGTATCTTAACGATGAATGGTGATTTTGAAGTCAATTCTTTTATATGCGATATAACGTTGGTATATCATTTCAATATTAAAATTAATAAATATTTACAAGAGTTCTACATAAAGTTTGTACTTAAAAGAGATACACAATTATGAAAATAGAAAAATTTTAACTAAGGCGATCTACGTGGAAAATTCAAAACGAAAGTCCCTTATGAAATAACAAAATTAACAGCTCAAACACAAGATCATCAAACGCATGATTAACGACTGTCATATTTATGACTTGGTACATATATTTTTTCTGTAAAACATGGTGGATCAAACCTAGCTTAACCTCTCTCTTACTTGTATTACAGTTGAACAAAATGAGTTATAAAACCATTCATATTTAAGGCTTTGATAATTAGTGTTGTTCTGTTTTGTTTTGTTTTGGGGTTGATTTTTTTTCTGGGGGAGGGGTGGTTGTATTTTTTGAAAGGACATATACCAGTTTAATGTTTACTGAAGAAAAAAAAAGTTTTATAGCCAGATCAATTAGATTTCATATATACAAACACATTATGCATATATGAGTTCAAAATAATTCGAGTATCGGTGTTAAATTTTGATTCGCATTGCATTGTATATAATAATGTTTTATCAGCGGCAGACAAAACAGTAAATCTTACTTTTTCTTTTACCAAAGAAGTATTGCATTACTGCTTGTAATGTAAATTAATTGTTAATATAAAATGAAACAATTTCCTAACATGCTTAAACATTAAATAGACAAATGTAGTAATCTAGTATTTTCATTATTATATACAACTTTTTTCATCCGAGTGTCACTGTCGAGTCTAATGTAGACGAAACGCGCGTCTGGCGTATTACTTTATAAGACTGGTACCTTTTAATAACTATTATTTGTGTATTTTTCTGTCCTGTATGTTCTCCCATTGTTTTGTATTGTAGTCCTGTTATATAATAATGTCATTTTAATGTGATATTTAACATTGCAATAAAAGTGTGAGGTTTGGCTAGCCACAAAACCAGGTTCGACCCACTATTTGTTCTTAAAATGTCCTGTACTATATCAGGAAAATGGCCATTGTCATATTAAAGTTCTTTTCTGTGTGTGTTGCATTTTAGTGTTGTATTTCTGTTGTCTCGTAGTTCTTCTCTTATATTTGATGTTTTTGCCTCAAAGTTAGTTTGTAACCCGGTTATGTTTTCTTCTCAATCGATTAATGAATTTGGAATAGCGGTATAGTTGTCTTTATTTATACAAGTTCGTAATAAATGTTTGAATAGAATTCTAATACCAGTTTACTTGGTACTATAATATTTATTGAAGTATTCATTCAATACTTTAAAAATCAACATATATAATCCCTCTGTCCGCTTGACTCTCTTTGGAAAATGAATAATATTTTATTTTGTTAACGTTTCGGAATTATATTATTGCAGCTCTTCAATATTGATATATTCAATAAATCTGTTGAAGTCTGAATTGTTAAGAATAACATTTTGTCGACTTGGTAATATGACAATTTTAATTTGGATTAACAATAGAAGACACACTAGAAGAGGATAAATTCAACTCTAGCAGGACAATAGAATAAGTTCGTTGACATACTGGTTAATCCAGATTAAAATTAAGAATATAAGAATGAAAACAATTGTGAGTACGGCAAGATACATTGGTGGGATTTGGCATATTTTGGTTTGTAAAGATAAATAATACTGTCCGCGAGACCATCAGTTATCTATTTGTTGTTCTTGTCCATAAACTAGTACTCTTAACTCACCAACTTGTGTCTTTTGCTTTTATCTTATGTTAGTTTCCAATCGGTCTGATTATTTTCATTTTATCATTTTCCCAACTGGCTGCTCCAGTTTGTTCATATGCAGTGCTTTTCCAGGTTATGCGATGGTTGCGCTTACATAAAGATGATAGCCGTTTCATAGGCAAATATTACACAACTTATTTTATATTTACGCCTGTCTGTACTATATGTTATGAGCCTGTAGTTCACTGGTTGTAGTTGGGTTGTTTTTTTTTTTTAAGTATTGAATACTTGTCGCCATCAAATGTAAACATTTCAATAAGATTGTTATTATTATTTGCAATTTGAATGTTTTTAAGCTACATGCAGTGTATAACTGCATAACGTCGGCATGCACAATGCTTCTGTTGTAGGTTACACTTTGAAAATTCAGCTGTTTCACAAGCCACGCCTCTTTTAGGGAGATACATGATATTCGTAGATATGTGAGTTTGTTTACGCATAGCTGGTTCCCAGTTATGATCTCTGTAATTCATCTCATAGAGACATTACTTAACAGTATATAAAACAGGAAAGAGCATAAAATTCAATTCTAAGGAAGTCCAATAGTGGAGGTAGGGGTAGTATAGTTTTTTAAAGAAGTTTAAACTCTTAGAAGTTCAGGCCATATAAATTATGAACATATTCCGCACAGCCATATATCTTGACCTTTGAAAAAAATAGTAGTGTTTATCAATTTTCCGTTCTGGGATATAATTTTTCACGTAAGAGTGGTACATAATTAGCCGCAAAGGTAGTTTCTTGGGGAAATTGCATTGCCTATATTTACAGAATTGCAACCGGTATGTTTTGCATGCATCATGAACGAATACGGAAAAACTCAACGAATCTAAACTATGAATTCCAATGATAAGTATGCTATGTATTTTTATTTCAAGGTTGGTATGGACAGTAAGTATTCTTGTAGTGGTGGGTTTCATCTGTGTAAATGTGTTTCGGTTACACAGGAAAAGCATGAATTATTCAACAAAGACTTCCAATAAGATAGTAATGGTAACAAGTGTTCCATTTCCTGCTATAACGATATGCAATATATCTGAAAACCAACTTCAAGACATACAGGTAGATGATGTTAATGACTTGGAAAGTTATCACCATCTTGATGAGCATTCTGTTATTGAAAATAATAATTCGAATTTTTCGAACTCATCAAACTACAATATAGATGATATAGACCATTTGAACAATTATTCGTTGTCAGATTTTTTTATGTTTTGCTCCCAGAATAGAAAAGTGATACAATGTGAAGACTACATTGTCCGAAAGACGACACAATTAGGACTGTGCTATACATTTAACAGTTACGAATATTCTCAAAGTAAAGGACAAATGCATGTCCAAACCACGGGCACACAAACAGCGTTGACTTTTAATATGAAATTGAACCAGCACCATTCAGACCAAGGAGTGGGAATTAGAGTAAGTGTTCCTATAGATTTGTATACATAAATATACCGTAAAATCGTTTATTTCCAAGACATTTTACTTACGGTTTCTTAAACCATACTATTTCCGAAAATTGTTTTTGCTATTTTCCTATCTTGATATTGCTGTCATACAGATAAAGTATCGGCGCATGAATATTTTGCAATGTTATCGTTATCACGAATTCCGCAATATCACTGTATAGAGAATGACGATGAAAAATAGAACTCTGTTCAATGTTTCAAAGTCCTCAGTGCTTCTTTCAAACTCTTATTAAAGGATACGATTTCGTTCAGCTTTGTAGGCACTTAATGCATAATACACAAATACCATCCAACGGTGAATTCTTGAAAACAATTTGCATTTCGAGCTATTTTCGCCTTAGCAACCCAATATGAAATGAAAAATATACCTTCAAGAGCAGCTTTGTGAGATAAATGAGGTCAAAAGATTTTGTATGTTTGGATATTTACTCAAACTTTCGAGGGTTTTTTTCACATATCTATCCTTCCTTTCTTTGTTTCCAAAAATATATACAGGCGTATTTTAAAGTCTTCTATACATTATCATGATTAGTTTGCTCTGAATTTGCATAATAATCCTTTGAAAATATTTAACATTTACACATGCATCAAAGATTTAGGATTTTCGGGGAACATTTTTGTGACGGTTCGACTTTGCAGAAAAACCATATTACGTTAGCAACGTCATTACCTTACAGGTAACTGTACCGTTTGCCCTTACGGTTCATGATGAATCCATAATCAAAACTAATACTGAGCTGTATCACCATTGCATGTATAGTTTAACCCCGCCACATTCTGTATGTATGTGCCTGTCCCAAGTCAGGAGCCTGTAAATCAGTGGTTGTCGTTTGTTTATGTGTTACATATTTGTTTTCCGTTCAATTTTTATACATAATAAGGCCGTTAGTTTACTCGTTTGAATTGTTTTGCATTGTCATTTAGGGGCCTTTTATAGATGACTATGTGATATGCGCTTTGCTCATTGTTGAAGGCCGTACGGGGACCTATAGTTGTTAATTTTTGTGTTTATTTGGTCTCTTGTAGAGAGTTGTCTCATTGACAATCCTACAACATCTTCGTTTTTTATATAGGTACTCCACACTTGAGTTATGAAAAAAATGATATTTAAACTTATAAATCGTTGACAAACTTACAAACTGACAACGTCAAGGCAACGTCATTGTAAAAAACGTAAAAACAATCAAAAGGTTATAAGCAAGATACAAAACACAACACATTAGTAGGTAAATAATATACAACCCGAACCCAAACCTCAAATTGTGGGTATCAGATATTTTTGACAACGTGAATCTTTTAGATAGGTGTTTGACATAGCAATACGAGTACATAAATAAGATTTTAAAAACGAAATCAAACCGAATATTATCTAAGAAAATAAATGTATGAAATCGTTTTCTAGTTAAATCTGTCTGAATGTTAAAATTCAGTCGAAACTGCATCTTTTCACGATTTTTGCCGGTTCGACTCCGCGAAAAATTAATACTGAGATGTATCATCATTGCATGCATAGGTGAATTTGATATTTAGTTCACAGGACATTTTCTCGGAAAACTTGAGACCACAAAATTTTATCACCATAACATACAACCTTTTCGGCATGAAATCCATAAAAGAATATGCTCTTTTTCTGAAGTATCTGATTTATAGTACAATCGCAAAAATATTCAATGAAACATTAAATGCTTTTGTTTTGTTGAAAATAGTGCCTTTGCGTTTTTTGTATAATTTGTAATAATGTTTCTCGTAGTCCAAAAGATTCTAGACGATCTTTTGTTTTTCTTTCAAACACATCTCCCTATCCTCATAAGACTTTTTGACATGAGATGTATTAAATTCAGATAAATGCTCACCTGCATGAGCACATGAACATGGACTTTACAATTGGCCGTTTCGTAATCTAAAGCATCATGGATCATTTCATTGTTCGTACCCCAAAATGAAAATAACATCACGTCTTTGGTTAAATTTCAATTGTTTATGACACTTTCAACCAATCAGGACGTTTTGGTGTACACTTTTGAAAGTACTACCCAGAATGCATTAGATTGCTATATTTTATATTTTAGATAGTACTGCACGAGCCTGGTGAGGAACCGGATGTTCTAAATAAAGGCTTTAACATAGCAGAAGGATTTTCATCTTACGTATCAATAAGCATGACAAAGGTAAGAAAGAGAATAACAAATGACCTGATTTAAACTTAGTTTTTGTTTTAATCGAACTTGAAAATAGAGGGAAAAAACACTTCAAACGATCTTCATGATATCTACACCCCCGCATTTAGAAAAAAAAACTTTTCCATTGCAAAGAATTTTAGATTACAGAGATTAATTTGTACCATCCTAGCATCTTGAATATTCTGTTAACCGCCGAATAGTAAACCGAGTGAACGGTGCGTTGCTTTTTATAAAACCTGTTTCAATATTTCATTTTACCTTTCTTCACAAACTTTTTGCTAAAAAAATTTAAAGCCCAATTTCGTCATAACTGTTTTAAAGTTGATCGATGTGATCACGACAATGATATTGTGTAACCTTGGAAAATATATATTTTATAATAACTGTTTTATCGTGTAATCTTTTCGGTTTCTTTCAGTATGAATATTTACCGTCACCTTATAGCATAAGTGATAACCAGCATTGTATCATCACTAATACGCCAGACTTTGTTAATCTTCTGCAGTTTTACCCCAAATACAGCTTTAGTGCATGTCTAATTGAATGTAGAAGGGATTTTATTTTACAAATATGTGCGTGTAAAAGTGTCTTTGATCCAGGTACAGTATGTTCAGATTTAACATCTATTATTTTGAAAATTTTAACTTGGTATTGCGTATTTGATCTAAATTCGTTTGATTACTTCAAAATTAGATATTGAACATATATTTACAAATCGTCATGGTCACGCTTGTTAGTATTGTATTTTTTCTTCTTTCATCATGATTTAAAACTAATAAAAATAGCGGAAATCTGTTAGTAAAGTAAATAAGTGTTTTGAACTACTTCCAGAAAGCGTTAAGGAAATGCATTCGACACATCATTTAGATTTTCATATTATTAACTTATTTACTTATAATTTACTTATGTAAATATTCTTGATGTGTGTGCATAAATATGCCTGCATAGTAAATACGTTACAAAGCTCCATGTATATCGTAGCATAAATCATGTGATGAACATCCAGTGCATGATAATAAAACGTATGAGAGAGAATACAGAAGGTAGCAAACTAATTGCAAATTAAGGTTATTTTAAAAAGGTTGTATATCTGCACTCGTATAACATCGTACGCATGTCTACTAGTCTACAAAGATAAAACAACAAAAAAGCCGAACTCCAAGTAAAATTATAAACAGATATGACTTCCTAAAAGTCAAAAACTCAAAGAAATCAAACGAATTGAAAACAACTGTTATATTCCTGACTTGGTATTTTTTATATATTTCTGACATACTTCGTTATGTTGAAAAGGTGGTTTAAACCAGGTTGTTTTGCTAGCCAGACCTCTCACATAAATGACAGTTGCAAATGTGCGAGCAAAACAAACAGACAGTATACTGTAGGTTAAACATTGGGATACCGCAGTCAATATGTGGAAAAAGCATAACCATTTAATAATGTAAAAAATAGCTTTTTTTAAATGCTCATTCAAACGTTAAAGAGAATATACTTATTAAACAGATATTGTTTTTATTTTACCTTCTTTCTTATTATACTTTTGTTGAAGGAAGCGAATCAGTTTGTACAACTCCAACGTCAGTTGGCTGTTATAGTCAAGCTAGTCGTAAGTACGATCCAGTAGTGTTAGTTGTGCAATTTTAATGTATAAAATATTCGACATATTTTCTGACTTTGTCTTTTGTATTCGACTTTATAAGACATAGTTTCTTAGTATATTAAGCTCACCGCATGGAATTATTCATATAAAATTAAAGACTTAATTTGTTGATATGTAAAATGGATGAATCCAACAGGCACTTTACAAATCGAACGAATTAGGAAAACGTCAATAACATATACATCTGCATTTTAACTTTATAGTTTATCATTAAACAGAAACGCGTTTCCATGGATGTTGGTATATTTTATGTTGCTGTATTACGTTTCTGTTGTTTTGTCATAATCATTGGTATGTTATATGTTCCTTTGGAATTTCAATCAAAGATGAAGAACTGGATCTTCCATCACTGTATATGATACCTAAATTACATTAGTGTCCTCACAAACAAAACTATATTCCTTGGTCTTTCAAGTGCTCCACGAAACCTTCTTTCTAAATTATAAACATCAATTTTATCAGAAATCAAAGCCGGGCTTCAATGTTATTGTGAAACTGCCTACAGGTGGCGTGAATCAGATGTGGATACTTACAAAATACAAAAATGTTTTAGAGTACACACGATCTAAGACTGTTTCATCTTGCATTAGTATTATACAATTTGTACATTGTACAATTTACACCAAGCTTTCCCCATTCCAAACTAAAAGGCAAAATTAAAGAGTTGGTATTGATCTGTTTCATAAAAAAGGAAAGGCCAACGTATATGCAACTATCTTGTCTTAAGTAGTTATAAATCCTACTTTGTAAAAAATCACTTTGATTCAAACAACAACATCTCTTAAATTGATATTATCAAAATGCTTGATTCTTTGATTGACAACATATTTGTTACGTTTGGAGGACGACACAAAACGATCGACATTCCCATGGGAACCAACTGTGCCCCTCTTCTTGTCGACTTGTCCCTTTATTCTTATGATGCTGACGTCATACCTTTACCTTTACTTTCAGCTTTATATATGATGTTCTCTCACGAATTAATTCAAAATGTGGTGACTTTGTTTAAAGCATTTACCCGATCGCACTAGTGATAAAGGAAACAACAGATACAGTTAAGTCTGTCTCGTATCTTGACACACTTCTAGAAATCGACTATGAGGGTCGGTTGAAAACCAAACTTAAATACAAAATAGATGATTTTAGCTTCCCTATTGTGAACTTTCTATTTCTATGTAGCAACATTCCAGCAGCACCTGACTACGGAGTATTTATCTCTCTAATTGATACGATATTCTCGGGATTGTATTACTACCATGATTTCCTTGATAGAGGGTTGCTGCTCACAAGGTAGCTTTTAAACAAACAGTTCAAAATAGTGTAGTTGAAATCATCATTTCGGAAATTTTACAGACACCATGGTTGACCATTACGGAATACTAGTAACCATTTCACAGGTGATATGTTCTTTATGTCGTACTTACAATGCCGTTCCCTTTCCTCAAATGTGGCCTACCGAATAAGACTATATCCCGGGTTTCTAATAACATGAGCAACACGATGGATACCACATTTAAAGCAGGATCAGCCTACTCGTCCGGAGCACCTGATATCACCCCAGTTTTTGTTTGGGTTCGTGTTGCTCATTCTCTATGTTGTGTCTGAATCACTCCTTGTCTGTTTGTTTTTTTCGTTTTTAGCCATGACGTTGTCAGTTTATTTGCGATCTATGAGTTTGAATGTCCCTCTGCTATCTTTCGCCGTTCTTTTATGACTTTTGAGCAGCGGAATACTACTGTTGCCTTGATATATAATTTTTGTTCAACCAAAACAATAACGACGACAAACATAAAACATAGAGTGCTTAGTTGATGTTAGAACATTAAACATCTACGACGTACTCACTAACTAAATATTACAAAAACAAAAGAAACAGTCAAAAGGAAAGAAAAATAATAAATATTTAACAGATTATCAATATAACGATATCATATATATATAGTCTTAAAAACATCGATTGCTTTGACCAATTCATGGACAAATATGAAAAGCTAGAATGCAAGGTCGTCCATTAATTATGACCATCATTGGATATGCCATCGTGATTAAGATATACAGAACAAGGTCCAAAGAAACATATAAGTCTTGTTATGTGGAATGTTTTCTGGCCTTCTACTAATATTTTTTTATTGTGAAAGAAATATTCTTTATATATTTTTTCAGTCGATTTTGATATTCACTACAAAACAACAAAACAATGCAACTGTCAGCAACCATGTGAGTTTGTAGAATATCAGTATAGCATATCATCTGCTATAAGTCCCGCCAAGATATACTTACCATTTTTAAAACCAATATATCAGAATAAAAATTTTACGGGGTGAGTACTATAATCGTTTATATTCAACTTGTACGTATGACGAGGCCAAAAAATGAAAAAGTATATGCATAATTGGACAAATTCGCAATTGCTGTAGGGTGCAATAGTACTGTAACAATGTGGATTTCATGAGGACAGCTCATTGCAATATGTGAAGGATCTTTAATTTTAAAATTGACAAGAGCTATGAACAGAACACGAACTATGTCGTCTCTTCCATTGGCTATTGATATCAATACTATTAACTCTAGTAATGTTTAAAAGAAACCCTGTTATAAGATAACGTATGATTAAATCAGTAGCATAGTATGATTAAGGGATTGAACGTTTCGTGTTTGCTTGTTTTTAAACAACACATGTGCATGCAATTTTATTCTTAACTGCTAAATTCCAGCAAATACTGTACATCTTTCTAACAGTTGCACAGATGGTCTGCAATTATGTTCATTGCCTTCTTGCATAGCAGATTGACATAATTATCAAGCCAAACAAGTACAAAGTTGAAGAGCATCGATGACCTAAAATTTAAAAAAAAAAGGCAAATATGGCTAGGTAATCTATGCCTGGGATAAGAAAATCCTTAGCTTTTTTTTAAATTCATAGTTTTGTAAACAGGACATTTACAAAACGAATGACCATATAATTGATATTCATGTCAACACCGAAAAGCTGGCTAATGAATTTACCATATGCATGCCAGTACTAGAGTATTTGCTGCTTCGCTTGTGATACCTCCATGGATACAGAAATGTAATCACAGTATAAACACGAACACAACTCTATACAATTATGACCACTTGTATATATATATAATTCCATGTCTCTCGTAGGTTTTGTGTGTGTGTGTGTGTCATTTTCATTTCTTCTAATTTAATTGTTTACAGAAAGAACTGCCTTGAGGTAAGACTTTTCTTTGACTCTTTGAGCTACACGTTAGCGGAATCGATTCCAGAATATTCAAGGATTGATTTTATTGGTAGGTTATTATTATCATTATTGTTAAAACATTGGTCTCGTATAACATACTTACAACAATATGAGTACACAACCGCAGTATAATATGTATTTATTGTATATCAGCTTATATATGATATTGATGCTTGTATTTCCTATCATGATTGCATTGGTGGAGGGTTGCTGCTCACAAAGAAGCTATTAAACCGGGAGTTTCAAATGATGAAGTTGAAATCGTCCTTTCGTAAATTTTACGGACGTCATCACGAGTTGGTTGACCGTTATGGAATAACCGAATCACAGATGATATCGGATATGTTCTTTACATCGTTACTACAATCCACTTCCCTTTTCATTAATGTGACCTACCTAATTATACTATTTACCGAATTTGTAATAACATGAGCAACCCGACGGGTGTCACATGTGGAACAAGAACTGCTTACCCTTCCGGAGCACCTGAGATCGCCCCTAGTTTTTGGTAGGGTTCGTGTTGCATAGTCTTTAGTTTTCTATGTTGTGTCGTGGGTACTATTTTTTGTCTGTTTGCCTTTTTCATTTTTAGCCATGGCGTTTTCAGTTTATTTTGATCTATGAGTTTGACTGTCCCGCTGGTATCTTTCGCTCAGACATAAACTTGACCAAAATAGGGGTACAACAGTCAACTCTTTGTGAGAATCTTTATCACTATAAAACAACAAATATGTAACCAATAAAACAAAAGAAGGGCATATAGACAAATACAAAGTCAAAAACGTAAATAATGCTCATTTGAAGCATTCGCATTATACTGTACCATGTCATTTATAACCTTGGAATCAAATTCTAGTCGAATCGATTACTTCCTATTTATAATATAAATAATATGACTCAAGCAGGAATTTCGCGGGTTCCACGAATGATATGTATGAGCGGAGTATTTAGCAATTTATTATTCTAGTATAACGAACAACACATTTTGTTCCCTTTCCATTTTAGGAATACTTGGTGGTATGATGGCTTTATTTTTAGGCGCCAGTTTGTTAACTTTGGCAGAAGTAGCTGAACTGATATTAATGTGTGTTGTCATTGGGTTCAAGAACTATGTCAAATATATCAAAAGAAAATTAACAAATAGTCGATAAATTGAAATAATTGTTTTAACATTATGTACTTTCTGTATTTTAAAAATAGTGTAAATCCTGGAATAAAATGTATTGTTCATTTGTTGTTTTAAGGTAGTTGGCTTGTCATGTTTTGGATTTCTTGTCATATTTTCGGAATCCTCTGATTTTCATGATTTGAATGTCTTGCCCACTAATGATTAAAAGTGGATTATTTTGAGACCTGAAAAATTAGTCGAACGTCGCTACATGTTCACACGTCTGCCTATTGGAGGCAGGAGAAAACGAACAATTAACAATTGAAATTCTAGTTATAGCAAAACCTTCGTAGAAAAAAATAGAAACTACGGAATAAGAAACAGACGTTTTCAAAGCAATATTAAGAAAACTAAAGTACTAATCAACACAAACACACAAAATATACGGGATGATCTGAGGTGTTTGAAATGGAGGGCAGATATTCTGCTCCACAGTTGAAAACCGTCATCTTGATCAAAGCAAATTGAAATTCGGTGATCAGTCCCTTTTTTTATGAAAATATCGGAAATTTCTATAACAAGTGAAATAAAAACAAATATTGAACTCGGAGAAAAATCCAAAACAAAGTTTACCTTGTACTCGTTTGGCTTTAGAAATATATAGATCTGAGCGTCTCTAATGAGTCTTCTGTGGTCGAAAGGCGCGTCTGGTGTATCAAATTATAAGCCTGGTACCTTTGATTTACCATACCAAACGAACACAATTGCTTGACTTTGGTATAGCTTAAGATATGGATTACAATAGAGGAATATTAGTGTCGATAGTTTCTGTTTTAATTTAATCTATTTGAGACATTGTTCGATTTAAATTTTTCAAATATATTTAAGATTTTTTATAACCGAGTCTTTATAAAAAAAGAAATTGGTTGGTCTCACATTTCTTTTTTACATATTTTAAGAGAGTTGATAATTGCCGTATAATTGCCTTTCTGCACTATTGTGTAGTAGTTGAATACATTCATCAACTCTAGATATAATCTAAACAAATACAACGAGTTTTCATGTGTTTTGAAAATAGACATAGGAAATGGAGTAAGATTCATTTTGTCATTAATATAACTATTATTCGAAAAATATGGAATATCAAAAAATAAACAACATCCTGCATTATCATCATTTCCAAAATCATTAAATATCAATTCAAGCAAACTTAAATAAATCAAAAGAACATCTTCTTTTATTTTCTTGTTTTCTCTGAGAAAAAAAATGTTCATGCAAAGTTTTAATTTGTCTTAGAGTCGAGTCTTCCAAATGAAATTTTGTTATATTTAATAGCCTGATTCTCAGAAAAAAGTTTACGTTTTCTTGTGTTTCATGCTTTTGTCATTCATAATTATAAAAACCATAATTGCGTGTTAATTGTTTTATATTTGAACATTTCTGATAATGTGAAAGCATGTGAAATGCAAGTTAAAACTAATAGCTTGTATATAAGGAAAAAGATAGAAAAGTCAATGAGTGATAAAAGTCAATAAATGTAAAATTCAAAGTTGACGACCATTTAAGGAGGCTCGCGGGTATAAGATTTTCAGAAAAAAATTAAACATTTATTTTTCATTACAAAATTTATTAATTACCTTTAGTAGTTGTTACTTTATCATATGGAACAAAAATCATTCAAAAAAATCAATTCGTGTTGGCCCCAGGTGACTTTTTTAAAATGTAGATATCATCGAAAAAGCTCCAAATTATCTCCCTTTGGTGCAAAAATGCCATTTTTTGATTTTAAAATTGAAATATCTTTTTTAACTCATCGGTGACCTATATTTTTTATTGTTGTTTTCGAATAAGCTGTACATAAACTAAAATATTGTAAAATTTAGGCGATTTCTGTAATTTAGTTCTTTTTTTATTTCGATATTACCGCTTTTTCTCCTATTAGTTCAACAGAAAAAAAGGACATTAACAAAAATGTATGCTTCTTTCGAAGGCAGATTGTGAGCGTAAATGAACGGTGACCCCATTTTTTTATTTCATTTTTCTATTTAGTATTAGATAAAGTTCATTTATAGAAAAATATAGCGAAATCCTATATTAAATAAAAAATTTGATTTAGACCCGCGAGCCCCCTTAAATTAATATATTTGATATCTGCTAGTATGTCGTTCGTAAAAATTTGTCCAGCACATATTACATCTTATAAGGATTTTATGTTTTATTTTAACAAAAAAAAATTCAGGAAATGACAACAAAGTACATCTGGGTCATGCTGTCCTTAATTCTCCATATGCGGTAAAGGTAACTTTTCCTCAATTGCTCGGTCCATATCGTTTACTTGAATATGCATGGTGGCTCATATCGAAGCAGATACATTTGTACATGTCTGCTTAAATTTTCAGGGTGGCAAGTGAGATTACTTTTTTCGTAAATTGCTGGACCCCGGAAGATGGTGAAAAATGTCACTCTCCTCATGAAATAATCCCAAAATTCTGATCATAAAATTCAATAAAAGATTTATCCTTTCTAATAATTTATTTAAGGTCAAATCTACATATTTATTTTCTCATTACATCAGCTCTATGAAACAGTTCTTATTGTTCATTATTGTCCATTTTTAAAATCACACCATCCACGATTGTATGGGAGACTACTTTTGTTAATTGTCGCATCTGAGTTCCTCATCTTAAGGTCCATTAGGGATCTTGACCCTTCATCAAAAAGATGCCATGGTTTTGTCTGTTTATTTTCGATCTATGATTTTGACTGTCCTTTTGGTATCATTCGCCCCTCCTTTAAGAGTCAATGTTCAGAAAAGTAGAAAAGGAAAAAGCCTAGCCGTGAGTTGTAACAACATCACTTAATATATAGAACATATAACATGGATTTGTGATTAAGGTTTCCAGGAACTATAAAAAAAACTGTGTTAAAATTCACCTTTCCGTACTATTAATCTAATGTCAAAATGAAAAATGATTATCAAATTGATCTGGAAAAACCAAATTACTTAATTGGTAAAAATGTTGGAAATTAAAAAGCAAAAGGGATATCGAAGTTATATTTTCAGCATTTTCTAGTGAATCAATCTTCTTTGATCTAAAGATGTTAGTAGTAATTAAAAATTGTACTTGTGAAAATTGTGTACTTGAAGGTCGTCCCTAACTTGATTCGTGTAAATATCAGTAAGGACAACATGTATTTGTAAACAATTTTGAAACAAAAGATTGAATGATTACTCCTTGCTCAACGTCCGGTGTTTGAATTTCATGCATCTTCAGATGTATTTGTATGATCATAAATATTCGATTTTAAACAGTTGATTTTCTTTTCATCCATAGACATGACCTTCGGATATTGCTTTGATTTTTATTAGAGATTCTGTTAATCTACTTTTTAAAAGAATTCAATTTGTATTACAATTCCTGATTATAAAAAGAAAACAAAATTAGTCATTTTCATGTAAAAAACAAGTAGGAGTAAAACAAGCAAATCAAACAAGTGTACGAAAGGTGGTCAATAACTTTTTAAAGACTATTATCAGGGCTTGGCTTGATTTTGTTGTGTAATCTATTGTTAGAATCTCAAATAGGGAAAACAGCAAAACCATTGTCCTCATTTTGAAACATCATCAAAATTATGTATCGACGTTTGGGTCTTAAGACGCGTTCAAGCCTAACCTCGCGGACTGTAAACCTGTTAACAGTCAGTTTGATATAATATTACATTTTAACGTCGATTGTTTTTCTTCTCTTAAATAAAGGCAATAGTATATATCTGCCGATCAAAAGTCTTAAACGGATTGCGATAAAACAAATTCGGAATACAAACTAAAACCGAGGGAAAGATATCAATTATAATTATCAATTATAAGACGAAAACAACGATACAACATAAACCCTGAAGTGTAAAAAACGACCAAAATGCAACATACATAAAAATGAACTATTAAATAACAACTGCCATATTCCGGACTCAGTTCACACTGGTCAATGTTTTTATAACTTGTATGTGACAAAACCAATACACTATGTATGTATAGATAAATAAATAAAAAGCATAAAATTCTCTCCCCTACAAGATGACCGGTTGGTAACTTATTAAAACCGTTCGTTGATTTGTATTTTTTTAAGTTCTAAGGATGTTACGTTAACAAATACCTAGCCATATATTTATATACTCAAAACGGATTGACATATTCAGATTATTTCTGAAACGAAGATTACATCCTAACAGCACATTTGATTACCTCAATAGTGACTATAAATAGTGACTCAATAGTGAGAATAAAGACATATGACCACCTTGATCTTCTCCCGACCGGTGAATAACTGATAAAAAGTATGTGGCCTTTTAGTCTGTGCATTAGACTTTTATTTTATTATTCTTTTTATTTTTATACCATAACTTTATTTCGCAATTTTTTTATATAATATAATTCACGTTCAAATAGAATGCAAATGATCTTAGAATCTTAGACAATTAGACAGCAACACTATGATTACAACCAACAACATCCAGAATAACAACGTATTAGCTTTAAGTGTGTTTTTGTAATCCATTGCAATCGTTTATTGGTAATTTCTTCGTCTTTTGAAACCTTTAAAATTTTCATCAAATCGTTTATAAATGGACGTTACACAACAAGTAACCGTGTATTGAAAAAAGCCTCCCTATTCGAATAGATTCTTGGTACTAACTTGAATTTATTGTTTATTAGCTGAGTCCCTCTCTGGAACATGCTGAATATTCTTATATATATTATATATATATAAGTATGTGTGTGTATTTAGATTAGAGAAAGTAAGGTGAAATATTCAAAAGCAGTCGCTTAATATGCTTAATTTTGAAATTAAGTTACTGAGAAAACTCAAACGGACCATATCCTTTTGTAAACATTGAATGTAAAAAAGATCTAAGAGGCAGCAATTATATGTACAAAAGTCAAGACGACTTTTCTTAATTGTAAAAAATATGTTAAGAAAGAGACAACTTTTATAAGAATATTTATGTCTTTTGCTTTAACCCGCAAAGCCAAACTTTGTTATCGTTATATTTATAAAAAGATAATATTTCTATATTCCATTTTTATTTGACAAGTGCAGATCGGTGTTCTCGAATGTGAAAAATAAGTTTATTTTGGAAATTCAATTATGCTAAAGACTTTTTGAAACACTCCAAAAAGTGTGACAAGATTTTTGTTTGTAATTAATATTCATCAAGGATTGGCATTTATTTGTATTACAGATTCACAGTCTTCTAAAGCAATTATCTCTATAAAAAACTGAACATATTACATCGTGTATTACGATGCATACTTCTTATTTCACAGTTTAACAAATGATTTGTTTACAATGTACAATTGTTATTAAGAAAAGAATCTTATTATCAGTGTCGACACTGTCATTGTTTTATTATTGATTTTCTCGACTCTTCGACTCTTTCAAAAGAAGCGATAATTTTCTTATGGTTTTTTCAATAGATTTCCTGCTATAAAAAAAAATTCGGATAAGAACCCATATTGAAATTGAACAGTATCTCTTTTTTTTATTAGTTTGATTTATTTTTAATTTACAGAGCATTAATTGATTTCAATCATAAATTTAAAAACAAAAAGACATTTTTGATGCGTAAACAGTAAAGTGAATTTAACCAATCTAAGATGGTATCCCTTTTCAAGTGTCTATTTAATTTATTTTGGATTAAGATATCATTTCCGTTGAATCTTTGTTTCCCCAATATTAGAAATCCAGCTTCACTGATGAAAATGTGGTGCATGATTCTAGTAGTTTTAACACTTTTCTAGATTTGATGATGTTGTGAACTGAGTGATTCTCGATACAGTGTATGGGGTATATATTCCAAGGCACTTCAAATAAGAAGCGACTCAAAAAACAATTTAATTATTAAATGTTTAGAAATTAAAGACGCATTCAAGACAACATTCATCAACATATTCCAACTACTTTTATACAATTGCCTTCCAAACATAACTGCTAAGTTAAACGATGTAAGGTTATGAGTACCTCCTATTTCAAATGTTTATTTTAATCCTGTTTAAGGTTTCCCTCAACGAAACATAGAATTTATTATTGCCTTACAAGGGGTACCAATTTTGTAACATTACTCCTCCTAAGTCCTTTATTACAAATATTTGAATCTTTCCGACAACTTCAACCAATGATCGATAATTCGGTGGCTATTCAAACGTCCAGTGGTATACACTATATTGCAATTTCACGTAACAAACAAAATGATACACATTAAAATTCAAGATGGATAAGAAAAAATAAAACTACATGTTATACTATGTATACATGCATAGGAGTATTAAATTGGTAAACTTAATTCATGCACATCATTACTGCCTCCTTATCATCAATAAAACATGTCCATTCAGATGAAATTATAGTTATAACTTTAAAATATAAAAGTGTTTAATGTACAGTGACAAATCATTTAAGCATTTTTGGACGCATAAACAATACATATCCTATCTATTGTTCTGCAAATTGTGTCGAACGATGTGACGGGTGCAATATACAACCGAAAAATGGTGGTATTCTGGATAGGAAAAGTAAATTACCATTTCCACAGTCTGACACCTGACCCTTCGGAGAGCTCTTACAAGTGCTATTGAACAAGTACAGAGCTGGGAAGAGATTCCGGATTTACCGTTTCTATTTAGATGAACGAGGTCATATATTTATACATCCTCGACATTTAAAAAGTGTTAAAATTTGACCAGTACAAATCTTCTTTTCGGTGGCGCATAAATAACGACCAAAATGATAACTTGATAGGGCATTCTGGTGTTGATTGAGACTTTTCGTAGTTTATCACGAAGAATTTCAATGTTTGATCTTTGAATAACCACCTTTCCAGTTCTTTAAAGTTTGCACTCGTTTTTTTGTGAAAATGATTTGCGTTGTTCAATCTTACAATCGAATCGCCAGTTACATGATCTCAAATTATATAACCCAAACGGGAGAAATAATGTTACCCACTCGAGCTCGATATAATAAAGTTATAAATATATAGTTTACCAAGTTAACGTGAATAACTCATGCCTCCTACATATCAAAAATCGTTACCTATATCCCTTCCAATATAAAAGTACAGTTACATGATGTGAGTTAATTAACAAATTATTCTTGAACATTATCAAATGAGCGCCATGTTGTGAAACTCGGTGAATAGGAAAAAAAACATCATAGAAATAGATTATGACTTTAGTGCATATTTTTGTATTTGCAGAATTCGAATTGGATTCCAAGAATTATATTTACATTTTTTGCTTTTGTAGTTGTAAAAGTACTACATGGTTATAATAAATCATTAAAGCATGATAATTTGGATGTACTTAAGAAACCGCTTTTATAGAACAACTATTTAAAGTAATACAGTACAAATTTAACTTATTGCTTCCATTTAAACAAAACACACAGAAAATCAATCGGTTATAAACATCAGCCGATATAAAGTTGTTAGTCAATAAAGTAAACTCATATCATTTTAAGAAACTCTGCAGGTATGCCGTTTGTAAAAGTTCGACCAGCGCACGATAAAGCATCAAAGGATTTTAGGAATATCAACAACTCACAACAAGAAGAATTGAAAAACGATCTCACATGTACACCTTCAGGAAAGGAAAGCATTATTAACAAATTAAACTGTCAAGAAAAGGAGATTTTAAAATCGAATACTAACTCGGTTAATGTTGAGTCATTATGGAGAGAGTTTCGGGAGAATACGACTATGCATGGTCTAAAGCATGCAAGGAGAGAAAACAAATATCAGCTAAGATGGTAAGTAGTTTAGGATAACACTGCCATAACGTTATTATAAATTGACTTTTTAAAAACCTGATTTTTTTAAAATAGTAGCTGTATTTGACAAAATCTTCGAATCTATAGTTTTTAAATGCACTTCACCTTTCAACTTTCTACTTTGTTTTCCTTTTTTAACATTTTTTGTTCAAGCTTCAATGGTAAGTTCTCTGTATATCGAAATCGCGTCTGGTATACACAAATTTACTCCTGGTATATATGATGAGTTTATTATTGTTAAATAAGGTTGATGTCGGACGAAAGGGATCATTTCGGATTGCAGTTCTTTTTTTTTTTAATCTAAAACAATTCTGTCAAAGAATTTATAATTATAAATTATTACAAAAAAACGCATTGCCGAAAATATAAATTTATAAGTTTCTGAAAATGATGAAAGCCACTTTGAAAAAGCAAATCTGTAACGGAACAGCCCGCAATTGTCAAACCTAATATAATATGTACCATTAACATTTTGTTATTGCAATACTTATCTTTTAACAAATTAACAAATTAATTGATTTACAAAAGAATTTTGAATGCACACATGCATATATCGCAATACGATTAATAGTTGATATTGAGAAAAATAACCATGAGAAGCAAATCAACGACATACTAAACGAAAGGGGAGATCCTCATTTAAACTACTTTTTGTTTACCTTTTTAATTATAAATAAGCTTAGATGTATCTGCTCCATGAAAACCATTTAAAAATAAATAATCATCTATTTGATAATCCTTCATCCTCTATTGACTAAGCATGGATTAAAAACTAATATTACGGAGTATTTACTTTATTCCTATCTTCTTTCATTTAATGTATATAGAATGAGTAGAAATTAATTAGATAATCAATCCTTTAAAGGTGGTTCCTAACACTACAGTGAAAAATCAGCTAAACGTTTTAATTACGTTGGGTTGTTAAGGGAATATTAAGCTTCTCAATGATAAAATAAGTGTTTGTCAAACTGCAATATCACCAGTGTAATTTTACTGATAAATTGGTTGGTTAAATATTTTGGATATTTTTATATATTTGTCAAAGGGTCAAAGTAAATACTATGCCAAAATTTTATGAAAATTAAAATAGCCAAATTAATTTTAGTGAAGGTGTTTTGGTACCACCTTAAGCAAAAGAATATTTAGTTGAACATGTCAGACATTGACATAGGGTCTACTATAAATGTAAAATTATAATATCGATGTTAATATTTTTTTTATTTATCTCAGGATGATATGGATAATTGCCTTATTTGGAATGGGATCCCTTCTGGTCTATACAGTATACACATTGTTCGCTTACTACAGAACAAATCCAACATTGACGAATATCAATCTTAAATTTGTAAGAGAAATGTTCTATCCAGCAGTGACAATCTGCAATATGTCTCCGTACAAACTGTCTGCAGTCAATGCAAGTGCGGTAATGATGTCGCATTTACTACACAGTAGTCGTCTTGGGGTTGTTCTACCACCTCTAGACTACACTAATCCTGCTTACGCTGAATTGAATTATTCCTTGTCGGAAGATTGGTTAGACAATGTATCTTTTGACCTAGATGATATGTTTATGTATTGTGTGAATGAAAGACACGTCATTGCCTGTAAAAACATCCTTAAGGCCAAAGTAACCCAATGGGGAAAGTGTTTCACCTATAATGCTAATGAAAAGTTACCAACAGAAGGGCGAGTGAAGGGTAGCATGACTGGATCAGCGACGGCCTTAACCTTCTATATTAATATCAAGCAGGACGAGTATGTCTTCAATACCAATATGGCGGCTGGTGTCAAGGTAGTTATGACGCATTTTCAAATAACAAGTCTTTTTGGTTTTTAAATTGTATTTTATTGATAAGATGCTTAAGTAACTGAAACTAAAATTTAAATGTTTGTTTCTGGTTACTGTGAAAGTAATTTTGTTCCTGGGTACCAATTTTTATAGTTTAACCAAAGGGAATATGTTCGTGAGTTCTCAAATTCGTGGAATTTAGTTATTTTAAGAAAAAGATCGGGCAAAGAATAAATGACGTCCTCTAAAATAACTAACTTTTGTTATCTATATTGATTTATGAGTCGTTGCAAAATAAGGTGTTTCTTTTCACTTACTTGTTCGTCCTTTATAAATTTTGCAATTAATATTAATTATGACAGCATTCAATAAAATTTAATAAAATAATTGTTTTCGGATATAAGCTATGCTTACAAATTGTCTCGGTTGAATTATATCACAAATTGAAAACTTTAAATGCTGCATACGTGACCTCAGAAGTGATGACATTTTTTAACCTTGATATTAACAGATCAACGATTATCAAAGGTGTTTATTGGACCATCAGCATGTCAATTTAAGTAAACGCGTTTTTGAAATTAATACACTATTGCTTAATATTGATTCGAGTGATGTTGCAAAATCAGGTGTTCCTTTTCACTTAAGTTTTCGTCTTTCATCAATGACAACATTCTTCACGGATATAAGCTATGCGTACAAATTGTCTCGAAGGAGGATATTGCAACGTTAACATTTTTGATGTTGCATACGTGAAAATAGAAGTGGTGACAATAATTAGCCTGAGATCAACATAGTTTTTAATTTGGCCAAACAAATGTCACTTATAGAAAACATTTACATAAAAGAGTCCTACAAATATACTTTGAATTGTAGAATTTTAATGCTTTAAATTTGAAATAGAAAAAAACAAACCAAACACGGTTTTTTTTCGTATGAGAATTTTGAGCACTGAAATATATAATCCGGCATATAAACACCGGAAATCCGACTCTCGTTGATCTAAACTATAATTTTGGTCAGAATGTAATAGTACAAAGTCGGACAATTCAGGTTGCTTGAAGAATTGAATCGGTAAAATCTGCTCTGAAGTTTTAAATAAAAGTCTGATAGAGTTTTTGCTTGTATTCGATGTGTTTTCGAGATATAATTGAACAATGCTCGTATCGATGTAGTCAAACCTACATTGGGATCTTTCCGTCTATGACTTGATTTTGGTTAACAGTTGTAATATTTCAATGGAGACTTGAATTCGTAAATAATGCAATCCAAGAAAACCACTAAAATTGGTACCCCACGAATAAAAGTATCATCACAGTATATTCCCGATTATTCCTGTAAAGATGCTTTAGTTATATGTATTTGATATTTGACTGATATTTGTCATACAAGTGAGAGATTTAGCTAGCTTTAAAACAAGGTTTAGTCCACTATTTGATACATAAGAAAATGCCTGTACCAGGTCATGAATATGACAGTTGTTGTCCATTCGTATGAAGTGCTTCAGCTTTTGATTTAGCCATTTGATGAAAGACTTTCCCTTTTAAATTTTTCTCGGAGTGTTTGTCATTTTTTTCTTTTTGGTATTAGTATTTTGAAGTAGAAGATACTAATTGGTATAGTTCTTTAACGAAATGTTCATATTCTGAGAGTAGTTTGTAATTCATGTGTAAGACTTTTAATGTAAATATAGAAAATTAGGTGTTTTATCATATTTTCGGCTGTATTTTCCTAAAAAAAAAAACACAAAATTTTTGTTTAATTAATTTTTTTTAACTTTGCACAATAAGGGAAGGTAACTCAAAAAGTAAAGGCGATAAGTAAGTGTTTTGAATTTACCTTTTTTGATTTGTATCAAGAAAACAAGAACGGTGAACCAATAGTTTATTTTCTTATCTGAAAGTATTTTATACGAGCTGTCTTCCCATATTTTATCTTAACATTCTGTGGTGTGGTTATTTTTTATGACATACAATTGCATTTAATAATCTATACACAATCTAACAATTTTGCACAACCGTTAAGCGTGAAAAAAAAAATCGATGACCAGTATTTTTTCTTATATTTTGGAACAGTGGATCAGTCTGACAATGATGTTACGGGGAGGAGGGTTCCTATTACTAAACATACAATTACAAAATCGATCTCAATTGGATTCCATTGCTCTTCGTAAGCAACAACCCTCAACCAATAGCATCATGATAGGAGAACATAGCTGTAGAATATTATACCAACAACTGAGAGATACATACTGCATATACAAGTGATGCTAGAATGATGCTTCAAAGAAAAGAAAATTTCACAATGAGAAAATTGTAATCATTCTCTGTCGTAAAGTTCAGTTTTAAGTCAAATCTGGATGCAAGTAAAATATGAAACAAACTAAGCTTCATTTCGATTCAAGCAGAATAGGATAAATTCGATCCACGTAGTCATCCAACCCTATATCAACATAAATTTTTAATAAAAAAAATATACATATTTTACCGCAACCTTCTCATAACGATCTGTTTGTGTCATTTTCTATCATCTACATCCCCAAGGACTCACTAACATGCAATTAAATACTCATTAAACTAAATTAGTAGTTTACAGAGCAGTTATTAATTCCATTGTTAAACCACAGAGAGTTTTCTATTGTTTGTTCTCATTCTTATTACGTTTGCATTAAACTTTTAAAGCTAGCTGGGGCATTGTAATTTGCAAGTTATGTAAATATGTGAATGTACTTTAATTTGTTGAATATATTTGCACAAAATATAGATACCCTTTGATTGTATACTCACATTTTCATTAGTTATATAATCAATGTTTTATAAAATGTTAAAATTATGTCCCATTTGAATTAGAAAAAAAGCAGAGATGTATTGTTAATTGCAAATGAAACGAACAGTGCATTAAGAGTGATATTTTCAAATGCAATATTATGGATTATTTGAGTCCCTACATGTTATAAAAACCAAAAAAAAATCAAATATCAAATAAAAGTAACATTTTATGAAAATCAATATATCATCCTTCAAAAAGTAATATAAAAAAGAAGATGTGGTATAATTGCCAATGAGACAACTATCCACAAAAGACCAAAATGAAACAGACATTAACAAATGTAGGTCACCGTATCAATGCTTCATAGCGAAATATTTATTACGTTTTGTTGTTGATTCTATGTTCTTGAAAATAATTGTCCTGCATATTATGCTTCCAATATATTCAGCTTTCCAATTGTGAACTTTACATTTCTAAGTAACAACATTCTAGCAGCACCTGCATACGGGGTATATATCTCCCAATTGATACAATAATCCCATGCTTGCATTTCCTATCCAGATTTTCCTGATAAAGGGCTGCTGCTCACAAGGAAGTTATTAAACCAAGAGTTCCAAATGGTGAAGTTGAAATCATCCCTTCGTTAATTTTACGGACGCCATCACGAGTTCTTTGACCGTTATGGAATAACCGTTTCACAAATAATATCGGATATGTTCCTTACGTCGTTACTGCAATCCCCTTCCCTTCATGAATTTGACCTACCAAATAAGACTATTTACCGGATTTGTTATCACATAAGCAACAAGAAGGGTGTCGCGTGTGGAGCAGGATCTCCTTACCCTTCCGGAGCACCTGCGATCACCCCTAGTTGTTGGTGGGGTTCGTGTTAATTATTCTTCAGTTTTCTATGTTGCATCATGTGTACTATTGTTTTTCTGTTTGTCTTTTTCATTTTTAGCCATGGCGTTGTCAGTTTATTTTCGATTTATGAGTTTGACTGTCCCTCTGGTATCTTTGTCCCTCTTTTATGACAAAGATACCTGGATACCTAAACTACATAAGTGTCCTTACAAACAACGGTATATTGCTGGGTCTTCCAAGTGCTCCACGAAACCTCTTTCTAAATTATTAACATCTATTTTATCAGCAATCAAAGACGGGCTTCAAAGTTATTGTGAAACTGCCTATTCTAGAGGTGGCGTGAATCAGATGTGGATACTTAAAAATTCCAAAGATCTTTTAGAGTACATACAATCTAACTCTCTTTCATCTTGTAACAGTATTAAAACATTTGACTTTTCTACTCTGTACACAAGTATTCCACATTCCAAACTAAAAGACAAATTGAAAGAGTTGGTATTACTTTGCTTCATAAAAAAGAATGGCCAACGTAGATACAAGTATCTTGTCTTAGGGAGGGATAAATCATACTTTGTAAAGAATCACTCTGATTCAAACAAAAAATTCTCTGAAACCGATATTATCAAGATGCTTGATTTCTTGATTGACAACATATTTGTAACTTTTGGAGGACGTGTTTTTCAACAGACTGTCGGCATCCCAATGGGAACAAACTGTGCCCCTCTACTTGCCGACTTGTTTTCTTTATTATTATGAGGCTGACTTCATGCAGGAACTTCTTAGGAAGAAAGATAAGAAGTTAGCAATATCCTTTAACTCTACTTTCCGCTATATAGATGACGTTCTTTCACTAAACAATTCAAAATTTGGTGACTATGTGGAACGCATCTATCCCATCGAATTGGAGATAAAGGATACTACAGATACAGTTAAGTCGGCTTCATATCTTGACTTACATCTAGAAATTGACAATGAGGGTCGGTTGAAAACAAAACTTTACGACAAAAGAGATGATTTCAGCTTTCCAATTGTGAACTTTCCATTTCTAAGTAGCAACATTCCATCAGCACCTGCATACGGGGTATATATCTCCCAATTGATACGATATTCCCGTGCTTGCATTTCCTATCATGATTTTCTTGATAGAGGGTTACTGCTCACAAGGAAGCTATTAAACCAAGAGTTCCAAATGGTGAAGTTGAAATCATCCCTTCGTAAATTTTACGGACGCCATCACGAGTTGGTTGACCGTTATGGAATAACCGTTTCACAAATGATATCGGATATGTTCCTTACGTCGTGACTACAATCCCCTTCCCTTAAATGAATGTGACCTACCGAATTAGACTATTTACCGGATTTGTAATCACATAAGCAACACGACGGGTGCCACATGTGGAGCAGGATCTGCTTACCCTTCCGGAGCACCTGAGATCACCCCTAGTTTTTGGTGGGGTTCGTGTTGTTTATTCTTTAGTTTTCTATGTTGTGTCATGTGTACTATTGTTTTTCTGTTTGTCTTTTTTCATTTTTAGCCATGGCGTTGTCAGTTTGTTTTAGATTTATGAGTTTGACTGTCCCTTTGGTATATTTCGTCCCTCTTTTATGGAAAACTGAAGAAACAAAATGCTCAAATTCTTTGTCTTGACATTGTTTCTTTAGACAAAAGTAACATGCGACAGGTTGCACATTGAAAGTATACCTTATTAACAAACCGAGCGTATTTTGATGAGATACTTCATATTCATATATATTTTGTTTGATTTACCAACTGGTTCTCAGATATAATTTTTAGAAAACTTCATAGTGAAAGTGCGCTTACGTAGTTTCTACATAAAAAAATACCTCTACCAAGTCAGGAAGATGATAGTTGTTATCTTTTAGTTCGATGTGTTTGAGCTTTTGATTTTGACATTTGATTAAGGTCTTTCCGTTTCTAATTTTCCTCTGAGTTCGGTACGTTTGTTAGTTTACTTTTTCCTATGATAAATCGTAATGTCCAAATTAACAGAAGTGCAAACTATACTTTATGTACAGATTTTACGAAATATCTTTGTGATGAAAGGTATAACTCATGATAATTTAAGACTATGTTTGAACTTATCATTTTAGAAAAAAGTCTATTAATTATTACATATCTGATGTCACAGTGACCTCACAAATATCCATCCAGTGATCAGACTTAAGCTGTCATTTCAGATTACAATGAGTTTAATGTACCTGAAAGGATTTAAATAGTACACTACTGTGGATTCATACATTTTCGTGGGTACCAATTTTCGTGGAATAAGAAAAACTTGCATGTTCGTGGATATTTCATTTCGTTGTTTTGTCGAAGTCTGCCTACAAGTGTATATAAAATTTGTTATTCGTTGAACATTTAATTTCGTGGTTCACCGGTACCCACGAAAGCCACAAACATTGGTGTCCAACAAATAATAATGAATCCACAATAATTGTATGATAGAAGATTGCAAAAAAGAGCTTTTATATATATCACACCTCCTTCAACATATAGATGTGAAAAATCTTAATGAATACAGAAGTAGAGATTACCCAGGTTTGGTTTTCTTTTGAAGAATACATGCTTCATGTGTGACACTTTTAACAGAATAAAGTTAATAGTTTTAGTTAAAATATGTGTCAATAATCCAGAAAATAATATTTCTGCTTCCTGTCCAGTATCACAACTTCAAAGGTATACCTACAAAAAATGGTAAATACATAACAACCTCTTATCGAATAAAAGAGGGACGAAAGATACCAAAGGGACAGTCAAACTCATAAATCTAAAACAAACTGACAACGCCATGGCTAAAAATGAAAAAGACAAACAGAAAAACAAAAGTACACATAACACAACATAGAAAACTAAAGAATAAACAACACGAACCCCACCAAAAACTAGGGGTGATCTCAGGTGCTCCGGAAGGGTAAGCAGATCCTGCTTCACATGTGGCACCCGTCGTGTTGCTTATGTGATTACAAATCCGGTAAATAGTCTAATTCGGTAGGTCACATTCATGAAAGGGAAGGGGATTGTAGTTACGACGTAAGGAACATATCCGATATCATTTGTGAAACGGTTATTCCATAACGGTCAACCAACTCGTGATGGCGTCCGTAAAATTTACGAAGGGATAATTTCAACTTTACCATTTGGAACTCTTGGTTTAATAGCTTCCTTGTGAGCAGTAACCCTCTATCAAGAAAATCATGATAGGAAATGCAAGCACGGGAATATCGTATCAATTGGGAGATATATACCCCGTATGCAGGTGCTGCTGGAATGTTGCTACTTAGAAAAGGAAAGTTCACAATTGGAAAGCTGAAATCATCTCTTTTGTCGTAAAGTTTTGTTTTCAACCGACCCTCATTGTCAATTTCTAGATGTAAGTCAAGATATGAAGCCGACTTAACTGTATCTGTAGTATCCAACATGTTAATCATACTTACTATGCATTTAAAGATTTTATTGATACGACGCAAGTTATCTGAACATTTTCAGCTTTTTATTTTAATATATATGTGCGTGTGTGGTTTTTGGATAAAAATCATGGTAAAAAAAACTCAATTAAAAGACATTGTGAAATTACATGTTTAAAACATAGTCCGTTACATACCTGTCATTTTTTAAAGATAATCCTACATGATCCTGAAGAAGAACCAGACGTCAACAACAAAGGTTTTATATCATCACCAGGAATGTCGACCTATGTCTCCATGAAAATGACGAAGGTATAGTAAAATTGATATATATTTTTTAAGAGATGTTTTGCAAAAATATCGGTATTGTCTTTAACTTCCGGTTTCCTTGCAACACTAGGTCTTATGGTTATGTTGCTTTTTCTGCTAGCAAAAAAGGTAATTTTAGTAATTAAGGATCAATTTGTAAATAGCTCAAATACAACGAGCACATTTGTACTTTTATCAAAATATTTTTATTATTTTAACATGTTTAATGCATAGTTATTTATTGTTATACTGACTGTGACGTTTTCCTCTGATAGGCACTCCAATTATACAGGTATCTGTTAAAAAGCTAGGTGAGTTATATCAATAATTCCAAGACAGGAAAATTCTGACCTAACAAATGGCAATTTCAAGAGCGCGAACACACCAACCGTATGAATAACAACTGTCCAATTCCTACTTGGTACATGAATTTTGTTATCAACAAAATTGTTTAATCTAACCTAGTTTTATAACTAGCTATCTAAACCTATCACTTGTATGACAGGCGATTTCAATTTCAATCTTAAGCGCTTAAATTATTTGTTGTGTTGTTTTGTACTTGACTACCAGACGTATTTTTAGAGATTTTGTAAACATGTCAATTCATTCGCATTTTTTCAAATGTAATTCGTAAGGAACTGTACAGAATCCCTATTGTATTTTAGTTTTGCTGACGTGATACAACAAGCTACTCAGATCCGTCTTCCAAATAGTTTTTCGGTTATATTTAAGAAAAGAAAAACTAGTTCCAACCATGAAACTACAGATGGCGTATGACTTATTTCATCAAATTAGTTCAATTGTTCGAATAGGTGGTGTACAGATGACCTTTGAAACAAAATATTGACTTTAGTTTTTACTTTCATTAATGATTCGCAATTCGGTCTAGAACACTTGAACGAAATTATTATGTAGGAGTTTAAATAATTCAGTCAAAGTATGGTTTTATAAAGAAACAAATATCACTTTGTAAACATTTTAACAACTATGTCGATGACAATATGTAAATATGGTATCCTTGAGCAAATTAATTGAATAAGACATTTAAGATGTCTTCGATAATCAAGAGAATTATCAATTATTGAAAATAATGTGTTTTGTGAATTACATTCTTGATTACATTCGATATGCACTCAGTTCCTTGCGATTTCTAATTTGACATCTATTGTCATAACTTAATAACAATAAAAATATTTCAATTTACAATTTCGATATCTGAATAACACTATTTCTAGCCTTTGTACATGTTGTATAATACAATTTAAATATATTAATTCGAATGTTAATTATGAAAGCGTCAAAATAACCGATTATAGATTCTCTTCGTATATTGAACTTTTTTTAATTGACAATTTCATTATTATATTCATAAGTATTTTACTAAAATATATTTGACAAGATATTACTAACATCCATAAAATCGATATTGCGGGGTAGGTTTCTTGGGTTGAGTTGATACAACAAAATATGTCCCATGCTTGTAGTGTATGCTATGTATTAACAGTTGTTGTATTTTTGCATGTCAGAGGCCTGTCCTCCTTTCTGTCCCTCATGGTTTATTTGTAAATATGAAATCATTCCATCTCCCTTTTCCCATATACCAGAAATCCATATTTTATGTATTCGGATAGAAAACGTACGACTGTTATCTTTGTTAAGTAACGAAGATCCGACGTAACCGGGTACAACTTAATTTTGACGTTAGAACAAAATAATCAATTTGTTAAAATTATCCTTTTGAAGGATTTTAGAGTTAGATATTACGGAGCAAAAAACATTTACGCTAATGAATTCAATGCAATTTGATACATAATCGTGTACTTGTAACTTGAGGAGGCTCAAGAAAATTTCAAATCTGGCGGTCAAGTTGTTCATATAAAATATCTTATCATACCTTAAAGTATCCTTCAAAATATCTATTGGCTAATAAAACAACACGTGATCTGAATTAATTCGAGTATTTTCGTCCAGGTCGGTGGGGCCAGTAAATAATCTCGACTAATTGTAACCTTTCATTCACCGCCTGTTATTCTGATCATTACTTTAATATGAATTTAATTTTACTTTTAGTATAAATATTTGCCTACACCGTATAAAGCTGGTGGGGACCAGTTTTGCATCGATACAAAAGCGCCTGGTTTTGACAACACACTGAAATATCAACAATTCTATAGTAGGACAGGATGTCAGTTGGAGTGCAGAAGAGATTTCATAGTTAATAATTGTGGTTGTAGAGCAGTGACAGATCCAGGTAAACGTCATCTTATAAGTTGTTTAACTTTACCACATATAAACATATATCACGCATGCGTGATGCTGTCACAAATGTACTCACAAGTAGTCGTATAATTAATAGTTGTTAGTATATATATCTTACTAAAACACAAAATATGGTGCTCCAAATTATCAAGAAACAATGATCCTCGTGTTTATATGTTTTGTGTCACTTCGCGTTTATACAACTTCAGTATAAAATGGGAGATATAGTATGAATGCTGACAAAACAACAATCCATATCTGACCAAAGAACATGAATGTAAACATTTACAGGTCTAGTACGGTTTTCAACAATGAGCAAGACTTATCCCATACATTAACTATGTTATGAAATACCTTATATAAAAACATATGAAACAAGTCATAAGACTGTTTGATTTACTGTACATCAAGTGATGAAGACAGCAACGAACAGTAACGCAAAAAGCAGTGCACAACAACCACTGGATAACAAACTCATGGCTTGTGACAGGCATAATATGAATGTGGTATCTTGAGACTACAGTACTGAACGCCTTTTTACAAAGCCCAACGTCAACCAATGAAGAAACCATATTATCTCGGACGACAACATCAGTACACCTCCGATAGATAAATGTAAGTGTGTCCATGATGTCATCAACAATCTAAACAAATATGCCCTTGTGCACTGCAAAATGTATATAGCACCATTGGTGTTTATGACTGAAGAAAATATGTTTGATTATAAGTATCAAACTATTAGAGTATAATGAATGTTAGAAACAATAAAGTATTCATAGATTTAACTACAAAGTGTTATCTATGAGATGGTCCTTGTTTTCAATGGAGGATGTTCTTATTTTTGTAGGAAATGAAACTTTGTGCTCACCAATCCAGGCTGCCACGTGTTATTACCAGAATGAAGGTAAATATATTTTTGATAAAATATAACAAAGTGAATGTAACATAGTGATTATAATTTCAGAACTAACTAATGCAAAAACTAAAACAAAATGGTCATTAATACGAGAATAAATATAAAGATAAAGAACTGGTACAACTAATAAAGGATACAAGTAAAACAAACACACAACAAAACCGTTTTAAACATTTATTGTCTTTTTTTTTTAAGTTTTGGTGTTTATCCATATGCATGTATACTATGCCTTGTCTTCATTTTTATAATAAACGCAGATAAATTAGACATTGCAAAACAGTACGGAGTGTGATACAAGAGGTTTTTGATGGTTTCATTATTACCTTTATTTGCATTTATTACTTGTTATGTCCAAACCGTGATGAATCAAAACAACAGGAATTGTCGATTTGTATTTACAATATTTTTCACTTTTAATTTCACGTATATAAGTTGTTAAACACATAATATAGAGATGAACTATACCAAATGAATATTTATAAGACAAAAACAAATTGACAAATCCATGGCAGTATAAGATAGAGATTGAAATGTAACATACAAGTTTTATTTGATTAAAACAAAAAATGCAAAAAGACCAATGCTGTGTTCCCCATCATTTCAAGCTGCATTTGTTTTAGATGACTTGATGTATTTTGCTTGCCTCCCTTTGACTTATGAAACTTCTAATTTAACTAATAATTTGATCGTTATTTTTGTTCAAATTATTTATTCACATTCATTCTAAGAATATCAAATTTGAAAATGCTATTTCAACTAAATACTTTATATTGTTTATCATTACAGCAGAATGCCTTGAGTGTGTAGGTATAGGTAATATCTTTTGTTAGCTTGCTTGCTAGCTGACCCGTGAAGTCATTATAAGGATAGGTAAACTACCTCCTTTAAGAGTAGACTAGTCCGATAGATAAACAATCTTTCTGTCTGTAAGACTAGACTACTGTGAAAGGAGGGTAGAATACTTTACCTAATAATGACTTCACGGTTCAGCTAACAACCAAAAAGTAAAATTACAAAAATACTGAACCCAGAGGAAAATCAAATCGGAAAGTCCCTGTTCGCATGGCAAAATCAAATGACAAAACACATCAAAAACGAATGGACAACAACTGTCATATTCCTGACTCGGTAGAGGCATTTTCAAATGTACAAAAATGTTGGATTAAACCTGGTTTTATAGCGCTAAACCTCTCACTTTGTACGACAGCCAAGCTAACCAAATATTCTACCTATACCTATACACTCAATGCATTCTGCAGTAACGTAACCAAAATAAACATGAGCTGTATAGAAAATTGTATGTTAATACACCGAAGTCGTAAATAAAAATCCTAATACGTTTTGATACTCTTTTCAGTTGAATTTGATTCGAACGCAGAGCTAAAGGAACATTGTAAATGTCAGATTTCTTGTGAGTTCACAACCTTTGACCAGTCGATATCGACTTCAACGTCTCCAGCTGATGTTTACTTTCCAATACTCCAATCAATGGGCTATACAGATATAAAGTATGCCAACTGTTGTACATATATTGACTTAGGTTATTTAGTTCTGTTGTTTTCTTAATATTTGTTTTTGTTTATTATTTATTTAGTTGTAACTGTTTGCTTTTTTTCTTTTGAATCTTTATTCTCCATTATTTTGTTTTTAATATTTGAATTCAAGCAAATTTCCTATAGAACCTTTTCTTCAAACGAAAACCTGTTGAAAGTGTTGTTCATGATTAATTGATAACGTTAAATGATACTTCAAAGTTAAGAAAACAAATTGATTATACTTAAATGGCTAATTGAGCATCCATTTAATTTAAAAAAAGGGGGTATGTTTTTTGTCTGAGTCAGAATTTTTTTCATCTGATTGACCACAACATTTTTTTCTATCTTCTTGACACAACATGTTTTTCTTTTTTCCTTTCGAAATAGGGATCAGAAACCCATACCCTCTCCTCTGGAAGATAAATTGTCGTTCCTTTGTTATAAAGCATGTGCAAAAGACTATCTTTTGAACGAAATTCTCTATTTTATCGAAATCATTAGAAGTGTATTGCTACTAAATTATTGTCATCCCGTACATTAATTCATCGAAAGCTTTTCCATATGCATTATATATTTGTAGTCATAGTTGACCAAATCAAATCAACATCCTTGATTTAGTTATACTCATAATAGTGGAAATTCTCTTGATAAGGTCATTTCAACATGTTCAATGAGAGCTTGACTCACAACTAAAAAGTTTCCTTAGACTTTAAATTGTGACTAAATAAGTGATTTTTTACATCTTGTTAATTTTATATTCAAATAATATATTTAAACAAAATTGTAGCTTATACTTTCTTATATTTACCAATACTTAAATTTTGGATGTAGCCATTCTTCTGATTGGCTGGCGGTGTTTTGTTTATCAGCTCATAGACATAATTTTGTCATGTGACCGTGACGTCGTCAACGTTTTATAATTATTCACTGTTGTTTTAAATTGAATTGGAATAAAATATAAGGAATGAGTGTAAATTTTTGTCTATATCTCCAAATTAAAACTCTTAGACTTTGTATTTACTTGACCAACCACCGCCTTCAAAACGCATTTACTTTCATTACAATATCATAATTGCAGCGTTTGAAGGTGAATGCATTTATTGTAATGATTGAAATAGTAAAGTTTTTTACTTTT
Organism: Mytilus edulis; assembly: GCA_019925275.1. Classification (NCBI taxonomy): domain Eukaryota; kingdom Metazoa; phylum Mollusca; class Bivalvia; order Mytilida; family Mytilidae; genus Mytilus; species Mytilus edulis. The sequence goes on along the minus strand of CM034361.1, from coordinate 110,846,560 downwards.
TGCTTGCAGAAATAACATTTTGGAAGTAAGACTTTACTATGATTCGTTAAGCTATTTGCTCGTGGAATCTATCCCAGAATATAACACAGAAGACATTGTAGGTGAGTGTATTTGGAATTGTTAACTTTATATGATATCAATATTTTCGTGATTTTGTACAATTTTCTATGGAATATTCTGTAAAAGATTTCTTAAGGTGGTATGGGAGTCTAAAATAAAAATGATAGAATTTGTTCATACTTTGCCAAAACGTTGTATCTATTGATACATGTTGAAAGATATAATAAAAATGATAGGTCACCGCGCATTTTCTCAAGCTACAGGACGGGACAAAATGACACATTTTGTATGGATTATACAGGAAAAAAAAACCATTTTGTGATTAGAAACTAAACAAAATGATAGAATTGTTAAATACTTCAGGAAAAGATAGCTTTCAGACACTGCTTTGAGAATATGAAAAGAAAAGATAGGGTCACCGTACGTTTTTTCCGGCTAAAATACAAAATAGGAAAATTCCATACAGAATCCTTCAGAAAATGCACTTTTTAGAGTTACCTCCCCTTAAAATGCCAATTTTAAAAAGAAATAAAAACAACCCAAAATAATTAACATTTGCAAAAATATCAATATTTAGAAGTTATATTCTTATAAATTGGTACTTTTAAATGAAAATGTACATTAAACATCTGCATTCCTGCATCAAATTTTGCTAACTTGATGGAAAATCTGGACCTTTGATTCTCTGTTTTTTACAATCCAAGATGGAGGAAGACACCCATACCACCTTAAGTCGACACAACAGAGACGGCTCTTTTATATTTTATCAGTTTGTTTCCTTGGTTTGTCTCTTCTGGTAAAAAGAGCGCAATTGTTTGTTAACATTTTACCGGTACTCAGAATAGAATCCTATACGGCTTCTGATTGGATGATACAGGATTGAAATTACATATAATCGAAAGCTTATCCAATTAGGTTTAAAAATTGCAGAAAATCGTATTCACATTTCACGTAGTATAGAAAAATCTTCCATTTCTGCACGTCGGAGCTATTAAAAATATGCCTTTGACATTTAGCGAAAAAAAATAGACGATCTTTTTCGACAGCATTTCAGGTCAATTTCTGCCACATGACCCTATATATTATTTTAGTTGTATTGCATCACTGGCATTTCTAGTAACAGGAACTGCTAGCCGTTTTCATAAGTTTGTGTAGTCTTCGAGAAAAAATACGGAACACCAGTGGTACCCTATGGAAAATGCATTACGAATAATTGCGCTCTTGTAACCTTCTGAACGATTTACAATATTTGAAAATCTTCAAACTAGAGTTACCTTAATCAGTACTTTTATTTATTTGAGGATTTTTTACTATTGCAATTAATGTTGATGCAGAATGCAGGAAAAATCAAAATGAAAAATCAGCAGATTATATACCAAACGGACAATCAAAAATACTCATAAATAATATATGATGTTGTAATAGCACTTACATATTTCAATAGACTATCGAAGTAGTTATCCTCATTGGTACACGAAAATCGGTGGAAAAAGTGGTTGGGGTTACCTTTATATTTTTCTTTTTGCCTTTTTTACTTCAGGTATTCGTGATGGTTTATTTTAATAGACGAAACGCACGTCTACCGAAAAAAAGAATTAGACCTTGTATGATGAGTTTATCTAATACTATAAAAGGAAATAGCAATAATAAAGCACCTGTCTTGATGTTGATTCTTTCGATGATCCTCTTTTATTTACGCACTAAATGAATACATGTGACAGACATGTTTAATTATAAACGCCCGACTGCAAATATTAGAAAAGGGGTTATTACAATGTAACATACAAATGTATTATCCTTGACCCCCTCTGTGAACTTTGGACGGGTTGTTGTCACTTCGAAATTATCCGCGCTTCTATTTTACTATTCTATCAGTATTTATTTTTCATTTGTTTTCATAAACTTTGTTTACATCATTTGTGAAAAAAAGGGATTAAACAGGATTAAACAGTAATATGGGTTCTTTCCTCATTTACGTTTAATGTGCGATTAAAGTTTATTATCAATTATATTTTTTATAAATTTTCAGAGTCGATTCATTCCTCACATTAACAAATTACCTGTTTTTATGAGGTAAAGTAACAGTTGTCTGTGGTATTAGTAGGATTCCTCGATATGAAATTCTATAAATAATTAAAAATCTCATTTTACCAATTTTATTCAAAAAACTAATAAATAGATTTTTAAATAATATGTTTAATTACATTACGGTTTATATAGTTTGTAAGGTTAAACAGATTAAATAAATTGAGATAAAAAAAACATATAAAACGTGTTTCTAACTATGAATGGCAAAACATGGATTATAAAAGTTTAACGACCTAAAAGGTTAGTATCCACTGCTGTCAACACGTAAACAATAATTTCCAAAGCATTCTACAAAACAAATAGTGCATTAACAGCACTTACATTTATAATAAAGAAAAACACAAATACTCGTACAACCCCAAAATACATAGAATTTCATTCAAATATGTAAGCATTGTCCGCTACCTATATATAATAATAATTCTACAAAGCGTCCAAGGTCCTGGGCTTGGCTCATTGTTGAAGGCCGTACGGTGAGCTATAGTTATTAATTTCTGTGTCATTTTGGTCACTTGTGGAGAGTTGTCTCATTGGCAATCATACCACATCTTCTTTTTATATGTATCTATTATAGAAACCATGTTTTAAATATAAAATATATATTTTCAGGTATCCTGGGAGGACAGATGGGAATATTTTTAGGAGCCAGTTTGCTGACATTATCAGAGCTAATTGAATTTGGCATACTGTCTGTAGCTATGGTGATGAAAAAGTGTTACCGCTGTGCATTTAGAAAAAAGAATGAACAAAATGAACAGGATTTGACACAATATTACTAAATCAACGCATAAACGTTTGGAGTAAAAGATAAAATGGAACAAAGAATAGGTTTTCAGAAACCAAAAACCTATTTCAATATCCCTTGATGCTATCTTAAAAACTGCGTTTCTATATACATTTGAACAATAGCGTGGTGTTCAGTTTAATGATACATAAAACCGGAATGTTAGAGAGGAAGTTTCTTTACCAGCAAGTCCCATTTGAAAGAATTTATCGAGAAACTCTTCATATTTTTAACATGTTCATAGTAGACTCATTTCAATATCAATACTGAAACGGTAAAACATGAAGTAATATTTTTTTTTAACAAAACAAAGCAAATGTAAATTTGTAAGTTATTTCTTTTCTATCAATGTAATAATCTGTCATATATTACTGATTGTGCTGACGTAAAACTTCATTGATATGGAAATCATCTGTCAATTCAATGTAAATTAAACGTTCATACCGTGCAGGTTTACTTCCTCGTGCATAAAAAGTAAAATCACAAACATACCCAACTCCGAGGAAAATTAAAAACGAACTTTTTCTAATTTTTCTCGACTTTCAAACGGTAAAATCTAAGGCTCAAACACACCAAACCAATGGATAAAAACTCATATTCCTGATCACTTGGTACAGTCATGCTGGCTTTGTAGCTAGCTAAACCTATGACTTGTATGACAGTCGAAAAAAAATATGTCAACGATGTGTGAACAAGACAAACGGACATAATAAGTTTAAATGTCAAAATAGTGGTACTGCAGTCAACATTATGTTATAATCTTAATCACTATGAAAATAAATGTGAAACAAAGAAACACTAAAAGGCATATAGACAGAACAAAAATGAGAGACAAGAATACAAAAATTTACCATAGCACAATAGTACATTAAAGGAAAGTATAAGTTCTGAGCCACGTTAAATACGTATCACAAAAACGCAGGAAAGGTATTATTCAAGAATACAATTAAAAGAATACTATAACACGTTATTAAGATTATAAACAACGTCAGAACCTATTATCTATACTCCAAGACGATCATGTATGTTTTGTTATGTTGAAACGGAATATTTGTATCGGTACCTTCCGATGAACTTCTTTTGAAAAATGACGAGACGTTCCGTGCCCCTAGTTCATTAAGTTTCTGCTAAGACACTGGTGACGTTTTACAAAGTCTGAGTAGTAGCTGAATGCTCTTGAAAACCAAATATCTTGGGAGATGTATATCCCATATGCAGGTGAAGTTGGTATATTGCTACTAAGGTGAGTGAAAGGAGTAGGTCCGGTAAGGGCCGATATTGGCCTCAAATTTCAGGTTCATCTAACGAAAGATTTTTGCACACTTTTTAAACACTTAACTGTCTATTGCAATTGATTCAATTAGTTTATATGAAAGATTTTAACTGATTTGGTCATTAACAACGCTCCGATTCAAGCTTAAACATGAAAAATCTATCATATATGCAAAAAAACGTCACTTTTCAGATGTTTTTTGTCAAAAATGAAATTGGCCCCATCCGTGTTTTTCCTCAACCTTTATTTATGTTATGTATAATCATCAAATACAACTTACATTTCGATATTATGAATGATCACGAATGCGGCCACTTTCATTTAAGACGGAAACCGTCTAAAATTTAACAAAAATGCTAAAATTGTGAAGATTTCAGTAATTTAGCACGACTTAATGATGCTGGTATCCGATATATGTGCATTGTATTGTCAAAAACAGCCCATATTTATGTAGCAGAAGCATTCTTCTTTCCAATAAATAGATAAAAGATTTTGTAAAACTGCTATATTTTGGGGCCAAAAAGGGGTCTTACTGAACCAACTCCTTTGTTCTTTCAAAATAATAAAATCGTCTCGTACTCTGGTATTGAGATTACCGAAGGGAAAAACATTTTGGAATTTTGAGCTTTGATAATCTTCAAATAAGTAATCGAGTTTGCCTTACAACTGTTTTTATTCGAGCTGATTATAACCACTGATAAGATGAAACACGCGTCTATGTGCGACGATTCTTCTAGAACTGGTGGACATTTTTTACTAAATGATATCACCAGCCAAGTACCAATGATCATGTGCTGATCGGATGTCTCCTTGATATTGCAAGTGTTTGTAAAATTACTTCTTCTATAACGTATAATCATTTAAATTGTTTCATCCCTCAAATGACTTGAATCCTATTCGGCACTCCTTTTTTATTTTTCATTTTTAGTGCTCTTCAATTTTGTAATAGATCTGTCCATCCAACTACTTCATTCTAGCGCCATTTAGATAGACTACACGGGCGTTTTATCATTTTTTGGTATCATTGATAAGTTTGTATATCGGCGTCTTACATTAAATTGAAATTTTATTAACAAATATATTTTGAATAAACAGAACTAGAAAAAAAACAATTATATGAAAGTACAAATATAAATAATTCATCACCAATTTTATGAGTCTAAATCATTCCATCATATTAGTCTATTAAAAAAAAAGGAAACGATAAAAATGTGAAAGCAGGCGATTCTTACATCTAATCTGCCAGTCAATATAACATTCCATAGGATTTATTTACCCATGCATTGATTGACATTTATTATGTAATTAAAACAGCACAGTGAGATCTGATAGATATGAAATTGCATACATTGTATTAAATTAACCAGAATTGAAGACTAGTTGAAACTGCATAAAGTAATTTAAATATTCTATTTTGTTTTTGTTTCGTTCATTTGGATTGTAAAATGTTTGATGCGTTATACATGTTATAGGGTTAACGACACTATGCTCCATGCTAAGTAGGGGAAGTTGACAATTTATTATTACAATTTGCATTAAAGGAATTAATGACATCACTGGTTAGTCTTGTGTGGACCAAACGCACGTCTAGCGTATTAAGTTTTAAACCTGGTACCTTTTGTTAGCTATTATTCGTGTTTCTCTGTTCTATATGTTCTCCCATTTATTTGTATTGTAGTCCTGTCATGTAATGTTGTCATTTTAATGTTATATTTAACACTGCCATGAAAGTGGGAGGTTTGGCTAGCCACAAAATCAGGTTCAACCTACCATTTATTTTCTTTCTAAATACTGTCCTGTACCAAGTCAGGAAAATGGTATTTGTTATCGTATAGTTTGTTTCTGTGAGTTTTGCATTGTCGTTTGGTTTTTGCTCACTTCATGAGTGTTTCTGTTAATTCGTTGTTGAAATGTACTATATTATGTTGTTTATTTGCGTACTTCTCTGTCCTGAATGTTCTTCAATTTATTTGTACTGAATTCCTGTCATGTAATGGTTTCATTTTAGTGTTATATTTAAGGAATAACAGTACTGTAGTTGAAGAGTTGCCACCGTCAATTGTAGATTTGACGGTCGCAAATGCAGTTTTACTGGCGACGCGTAGCGGAGACAGTAAAACGGAGATTTGCGACCGTCAAATCAAAATTGACGGTGGCAACTCTTCAACTACTGTACTGTTATTCCGATTCTAATGCATTGCAAAAAGAAAAAATACGATAAAACTTGAAAAAATGTCTAAATTTGCCAAATAAAAAATAATCCGCGAAAATTCATGAATGATTTTGGCACAAAGACGTCATGGCTAAACGTGACGTCATACAAATGAAAACTTACAAACTGGAGGTTATTACGTTACCTGTACGCTTCAAATTCGGATTAAATTACATTAAAACGGCGAATTCGAGGTAGGTGTTGTTTTATTTTCGATTATATAGTAGTAATCGAACATTTGTTGATTCATCAATTCAAAATGGCGGGCCCTCCTTAGTTACGCCTGGTCAACTGTGGATTTGACGGCAACTTTTAGCCAATGGAAAAAATTGTTACATCCAAATTGCATTAGAATTAACATTGCCAGATGTTTGGCTAGCCATAAAAAATGTCCTGTATTAAGTCAGAAAATAGACCATTGTTATATTATAGCTCGTTTCTGTGTGTGTTATAATTTAAATGTTGTGTTTCTGTTGTGTCGTATGTGTCTTCTTATATATGATGTGTTTCCCTCAGTTTTAGTTTGTAACCCAGATTTGTTGTTTTTTTCTCAATCGATTGATGAATTTAGAACAGCGGTATACTACTACTGCTTTTATTTGTAATCATTTCATACTTAGTATTTTTTTATTTGTTTTTTCTATATTTTCTATCAGCAGATTTGAACATATTTTCATGTCATATAACTTCACCTTTTCGATACACAAACTTTTTTCAAAACAACAAATATGTTGTAATGAATTTGAACTGCGTGAGATTGCTATATTTACAACAGTTGCTGAAAGACTAAGATGTGCATGTATGCCAATACACACAATCAGCTTTTCGTCAAATATGTTTACAAGACTGTATAGGAAATGCAACTCTAGAATTAAAAGCTCATCAGTTTATTGTCTATTCTACAGATTCTTTTGAATAAAAATGGCGTTATGTGAAAGTACAATTATCACAAATTCCTACTTTATGTACTAACATAAGCAACACGACAGTTTCCACTTATGGAACAGGATCTGATTACATTTTATGAAGACCTGATTTTACCCTGACTTTTTGGTGGGGGTTTGTGTTGCATAGTCTTTAGTTTACAATGTTTCATAAAGGAATTTGACATACAAATTTAAGACAAACAAAGATAGATAAGAGGAATTGCATATTAGGAGAGCAGCATGAACACGTTTGCCAAGTTGGTGCTTGTGTCTGGTTGTTCGGGGTGTATAAATACCCTGCCACTTCCGAACAGAAAGCTGACGTTAAATCCGATGTCTGGTGTAGAATAAGAGCTACGCTCCCAGCACACAAAGAACCTTTCAAAACTCTTTGATGCGTCCGTACTTTTCCTACTGTATTCAATATACCTCAATTTTCAAGTGGCAGACCACATTTCAGCATTTTATCCAAAGCGATTATTATAACAGGACCTACCTATTGTATTTTATCGGTAACTAATTCTCGTCCTGATATTTTTTAATACTTGATAATAGGCAAATAACAATCAATCAATCCATCAATGACGATATTGGTAACCAAAATGGCATTACATGGGCAATATGAGTAGGGACGACTCACCCTTTCAAACGTCATGAGATTATTCCGCTTTTTGTGGTGGGGTTCGTGTTGCTCTCTTTTGATTTTCTGTTTTTTATATTGTCACTTGAAGTTTCGTGTGGGTTTTTTTTATCATCTGTTTTTATTTGACTAATGGTTTTCAATTTATTTCTTTGGGTCTACTATTTTTTTTTTTTTGTATCTTGAATTGTTTTTAAACAAGGTGTCGACTCAACTTCAAAAGAAAAACATTTGAAGTGCAGTTAAATTCACAAAGCCAGTGTTAAAATACAAAAAAAACACATTAAGTAGTTATGTATAATGTATTGTAAAGCTATATTGAAATACTATGACCATGTTGTATATGTTGTCTGTAAAACCTTAATCTATAATGGCATAAATTGAATGATCCTGTTGAACACCATCAGTGATGCTCGTCTCAAAAAGATGAAAGGGACAAAATTTTAAGATAAATTTATCTAATTAAAGGGTAGAAAAAAGAGGGACGAAAGATACCAAAAGGACAGTCAAACTCATAAATCTAAAACAAACTGACAACGCCATGGCTAAAAATGAAAAGGACAAACAAACAATAACACACACGACACAACATAGAAAACTAAAGAATAAACAACACGAACCCCACCAAAAAACTAGGGGTAATCTCAGGTGCTCCGGAAGGGTAAGCAGATACTGCTCCACATGTGCCACCCGTCGTGTTAGTTATGTGATAACAAATCCGGAAAATCTTCAGTGTTTTTTTTTTAATTTATTGTTTTAAAAAGACAGGTAAAAAAAAAATAAAAAAAAAGAATGCGCACATGATAGTCGCGCTGTTGTTTATCAAAGAGAACAGAGTTACTAGTACCTTGTGATTATTCATAAGATAATGATTTTATATTAATGTTTCTACAGTTTTAATTATGTAGTTTATAATATGAGATTACAATTGATGTAAATAGGTAAAAATCAATCAGACAAGTTCCAGTATAAAACGATCAAAGATCAAATAATTCATTTTATTAAAAGTCTGCAAACATGCCGTTCGTGAAGGTTCGTCCTGCGTTTGGGAAAAATACCATAACGGATTTTCGAAATTACCCAATTTCAAATGTTGAAGTGAATAAAAAGGAAAAACTAGATTTAAAACAATTACAAACTGAAACCAAACTTGATGATATAAAATGTCCCGGGAAAGACTTTTTAAAGACATCAGAGAGCATTATCAGCATGCAGACATTATGGAAGGAGTTTACAGAAACAACAACTATGCATGGTCTACGACATGCAAGGAAAGAAAGTAAATATCAACTTAGATGGTAAGTTTTATATAGATCGATTTGGCTATTATTTAGGTCCATTTTTGTAATATAGATTTTCAATTGTTAAAGTTCTTATACATCCTTAACTCTCAAATATTCGCCTTTGAACGTTCGTGATGAATGGAAATCAAGAAAAGGGCTTTGGGCAAAGGGAATTTATTACGTGTTGCTTTAATTTTTTATCTTATTAACGAGACTACTTTTTTCCTCATGGATTTTAAACCAACTGAAAAGAGTTCTCAAATTTTCTGATAACTTAATAATCGAGGATATCACCAGCCAAGTAGTCAGCACTTCTGACCTGAATTATCATAGCTATGGTCATAAAGATAGATTAGATTTTTACAAAACTTTTCTACCTCAGGAATAGATTACCTTAGCCGTATTTTGTAACACTTTACTGAACTTTTGATCCTCAATGATATTTATCTTCGTATTTTTTTTTTTGCCATTTCAACCTTTTTTTATTCGAGCGTCCCTGAAAAGAAATGCGAAAATTTCAATCCTGGTACATTTTGTATCTATGATGAGTTTATGGACTATATTATCTTCAATAGATTTGGACATTTTTGGCCTCTTTTATCGTTTTATACTTACTTTTTGTAATCTGAAATATATATGTAGGACTCTAAAGTGCGATGGTCACGCAAAAGTGCGATGATGTACGCTAAAGTACGATGGTGTCTCACGCTAAAGTGCGATGGTTGTTTTTTTGTTAATGCACGATGGTTTATCATGCAATGGACCATAGGTGAGGGGATGAAAGTGCAGATTTAAAAAAAAAGCTAGTATATACATATGCTAAGGTGTAATAAAATTAACGGTACCAATTTTGTTGCACCAGATGCGCATTTCGACAATACATGTCTCTTCAGTGATGCTCGTGGCCAAAATATTTGAAATCCAAAGCTTATATAAAAGATGAAGAGCTATAATCCAAAAGATCCAAAAAGTATAGCCAAATAACATATGTGATAGGCTTGGTTATAATTTACCGACAGGCTTAATTGTTTCTAAATTTAAAAGCCCAACCACGTAATGATTACTAAATAAAAGTCATTTAGGTGTCACAAAATACTGTATGTCCTGTTAAATTAATTTTTCAAAACTTCGGGCGCATTGATATCGTGATAATTTGTGTAGCTTGCCGTACACACAGTCAATCACTACTATGAACACCCCTTTACCGTCGTCACATAAGTTACAAATACCTCTATTTTACCGACGTTAATTTTCAATAAAATTGACATTATTTTAATGGGACTCTATGTAGACTGCAAAGTAAACAATGATTTTTTTTTCGAATAGAAGCAGAATACAGGAAACAGGATACCGCTGCGTATACTATTTTGTATCTATATAAAAATGTTGTCAAAGGACTATGCTGCGCAAGACACAAGTCCTTTTTCCAGCACCCGAAAATAAACACATTTGTTTTATCCGACTAAGCTCGGTTAGGTTAGAAATAAAGTCAAGCACATTCTGGTTTAAAAGTTGTTAATCAAATATTCGTAATGTATCTTCCGGAAAGCACATATTGTTTTGGTTTGTATAAACGACTGTTAACGTCATAATCAAACTATGTTTTTACATCTACACTTTCGCGGACCATCGGACTTTAGCGTATGTAAGCATCGCACTTTACCATAGACCATCGCACTTTAGCGAAGACCATCGCACTTTAGCGTGATCATCGTACTTTAGAGTCCTACATATATATTGTTTTCGCTCAGTTAAAACATTATTGCCGAATTAGAAATTATCTATTACGCTTAAAAGTCATTTTATAATTTGATTTTCAGGGTGATATGGATATTTGCTTTGATAGGTATGGGATCACTTCTTATATACACGGTGTATACACTGTATGTGTACTACAGAACCAATCCTACACTGACCAACATTAATATTAAATTCGTGAAGGCCATGAATTATCCTGCCGTTACAATATGCAATATGTCGCCACTTAAAAGAACTTCTATCAACGCCAGTGCGGTAATGACAACCCATTTGTTACACAGCAGTCGTCTCGGAGTTGTTTTACCACACCTTAACTACTCATCGCCGGCATTTGCTGAGTTGAATAATCCTGTTCCTGAAGACTGGTTGAACAAATCATCTTTTGATTTACAGGATATGTTCCATTACTGTGTAAACGAACGTCATCTGGTTCCGTGTAAAGACATATTAATTCCTAAAATAACACAATGGGGTAAATGTTTCACATTTAATAATTACCAGAAAGTTGCTACAAATGGTATAGTGAAGGGTAGCATGACTGGATCTACAACAGCCTTGACCTTCTACATAGATGTAAAACAGGACGAGTATGTCTACAATACAAATCTTGCTGCTGGTGTGAAGGTAAGTCATTTTTAATTGCAAATTGGTCTTTTTAGAATTTAAAGGACTATGGGTCATATCATTGCTTGTACACCAAAATGAACATAACGCCATGTCATGGGTTGAATTTCCATTATAAGAACGTTTAAACCAAACATTTTGGTGTACGCTTTTTTAAAAAATACCCGAAATGTATTAGATCCTGAAACGGCGAACTCAGTTCGGCTTTTTTCTCACGCCCTTTAATTCGTCCGTGTATATTAAAGAAAGTAGATTCTTTTTCTTTCTGGTAAGTAGATCTTCTTATGATATGTTTGTGATCATAAAATTGAGAGTGAAAAGGGGGCATGTGTCAAAGAGACAACAACCCGACCAAAGAGAAGACAACAGCCGAAGTCCACCAATCAGTTGTGATTATTTGCTTGTCTAAACTCGATGGTTCGTCTTTTTTTAGTTTTTAATTGTTTATTTTAATACTTTTAATGGTTCTAATTTACAAACTTATGGTCTATAACTAGTACAATATATGCACGTTTAATGTTCCAAGAACGGTAAACGACTATTGTTTTCCATTTGGACAATCTATCTGAAAGAAGGAATAGGGCAAATTCCTCTCAATTTATTTCAAATCAGAGGCATTCCAAAACAGGTTAAACTTGAATTTATGGTATCACAACTCCATGGGTGTACTTCAAAAATCTTATCATATAACGACATATAACGGAATATTTTTTAACTGAGGACAATAGTCTATATGCCGGAAGAAATCTCAACACCGTATATTTTACAGGTAAAGAATATCCTTTAAATCCTTACAATATACACAATGCTATTTGTGGTTTTTACACTTTCATTAACAATTAAAAATATATAGACTTACGTGATGAATATTTGTCGACGTAGCCTTTTTAAATCTTTAGAATACCAAGAAAAAAGTAATACTTCAAATCAGAATAGGAGAGACAAACAATATGTGAAGCTTATGGAAAATTCAATGTTTGATACAAGTGGTGGGTGGGTCTGATTGCATCTGTCGTATTCAGCAGATAAATAGGGTGTAAAATTGCTCTATGGTATAACATTAGCATTCTATCTTCAATATATTTGTTTTAATGGTTTATTGATAGTTTATTTTAAAAGCTAAGTTCTGTACTTAAGCATCCCGTCATTGTGTTATTGTTCTCTGACATATTTTGTATTCTTGTCCTTCAATTTTGCTAGTGCACTATGTCTATATGCCTTTTGTGTTTCTTTGGTACAAATAATGTGGCTTTGTACTTATTCATCCCGTCCACATGACCCTGTCTCAAAATTAGTTCTTTTTATATTGACCTTAATATAACACGTGTTATATTTTATAAAGGTATATATAAAAAAAATCTAATAAAAATTAACTGTGATCGCGTCATTATGTTAATGTGCTAATGTAGATTTTTGTATTCTTGTCTTTCATTTTTGCTAATGTGCTTTGCTTACCAGTATATACCTTTTTTGTGCTTCTTCATACATATATGTTTGTTTTTAGATATTAATATTGTAAAACAATGTTGACTGCTGTACCCCTATTTTGACATTTTTACCATTAAAGCGCGAGGTTTGGCTAGCTGCAAAAACCTGATTCAACCCACCATTTTTCTTAAAACGTCCTGTACATGTACCAAGTCAGGAAAATCGCAGTTGTTATCTTATAGTTCGTTTAAACCTCCGTTTTAGTTTGTAACCTGGATTTGTTTTCTCTCAATCGAATTATAAAGGCAACAGTAGTATACCACTGTTCAAACTCGTAAATCCATGGACAAAAAACAAAATCGGGGTAACAAACTGAAACGCATTAAATATAAGAGGAGAAAAACGACACAACATAAAAATGCCCACAGAAACGGACTAAGCATTAGACAAAATCCGATAAAAATAACAAATATAACATCAAAACCAAATACACGAATTTGGGATAGAAAAGTACCGTGACACGTCTTATAGTAATGTGAATTCACACTCAAACACAAAAGAAAACAAACGACACAAAGGAAACACAACCTTAAAATGTAACACACACAGAAACGAACTATAATATAACAATGGCCATATTCCTTACTTGGTACAGGACATTTTTAAAGAAAAAAAATGACGGGTTGAACCTGATTAAGTGGCATGCAAAACCTTGCACATCAATGGCAATGTCAAATATAACATTAAAATGACAACATAATATTACAGGAATACAATACAAATACATAGGAGAATATGTTAGACAAAGAAACACATGAATAATAGCTAACAAAAGGCATCAGGTTTAAAATTCAATACGCCAGAAACGCGCCGTCCACACAAGACTTACCAGTGACGCCCAGATATAAAAGTTCTAAAGGCAAAACAAGTACACAGTTGTACAGCACTGAGGATCAAAGTTTCAAAAAGGTTGTGCCAAATACGGCTATGGTCTTCTGCTTGGGATAAGAACATCCTTATTATTTAGAACACTTTATGCTATTGCAAACAGTAAATTTTATCAAATGCATATAAAAGATATATATGATAAAACTGAAGTATTAACTTATTACAAAAAACAAAAACAAAACCCAGATACATACATAACGTCGCTGGGCTTCCAAAATGTCGTATATGACTTTTTTGGCTAAAAAAAAATTTGATACCAATGATTTGGGCGGGAGGAAATCTTTGGTATTACAAAAAAGCATACAGTTAGACCAATCAAATCGTTTGAAATAAGACTTATTACAAAATTGCCAACGTCAGTTGTTTGTAAAGTTTGCTTCCCAAATGTTGTATGAAAACTTGAAAATTGTTGTATAGTGGCTTTGGGAATGAAATAATTGTACATGTCTTTATTTCTGTGAAAATAATTTCAGTTCTCGGATAATCCAGAAATGTAAAAGTTTTTCTTTCACTGCTATTTGCAAAAATGTTTAAGTTCATATACGACATTTTGGAAGCATGCATTTTGACAAAATTTTCAAAGCCTGTTTGTGAGATATTTTTTTCTTGCAAAATTTGTAATTTACAACATTTTGGAAGCCCAGCGACGATAAACCAACACAAAAAATAGACACATCTGAACCAGTCAAGGCTTCAACGCAAAAAGTGAAAAAAAATTGACGTCACATGCGAAGTGGCGAAAAGGCACAAAAATTACGTCACATTAGTTGAAATTCTGAAACAGCACAAAAATGACGTCAAATTAGATTGACTGAAACTATATCTCAAAAATAAGATAGAATTAGGATTGATTTATGACTTTAGAACAGCGGTATATAAACTCATCATTCATACCAGGATTCAAATTTAATATTTACGCCAGACGAGCGTTTCGTCTACAAAAGACTCATCCGTGACGCTCGAATAAAAAAAAATAAAAATGCCAAATAAAGTACGAACATGAAGAGCATTGAGGACCAACAATTCCTAAAAGTTTTGCTAAATACAGCTACGGTAATCTATTCCTGAGGTAGAAAAGCCTTAGTATTTCAAAAATTCAAAGTTTTGTTAACAGTTAATTTATAATTATGAACATATCAATGATAACTCAAGTCAACACAGAAGCATGACTACTTGGCTGGTGATACCCTCGGGGAATTAAACATCCATCAGCAGTTGTATCAACCCAGTGGTTGTAAATAAACTCATCATAGATACCAGTATTCATATTTAATATTTACGCCAGACGCGCGTTTCGTCTACAAAAGACTCATCAGTGACTACTACTACTATGCATGGTCTACGACATGCAAGGAAAGAGAGTAAATATCAACTTAGGTGGTAAGTTTATTTACATAGATTTTGCTATTGTTCAGGATCATTTTGGTATTTTCATTTTGTCATCCTTGGCTTTCAAATAGTAGGCTTTGAGCGTTTTTGATGAGGTTAAATACAGAAAAGCGCGACAGACGCATGAAATTTTTAACGTGTTGTTTTCATTTTTTATCTTATTAATGCGACTACCTTTTTCTCTTTTGTTAAAACTGAGAAAAAAAAATCTCTTACTTTCTGATAACTAAGTGCGAGAAATGACAGTACATTGTGATAATATCATCATACAGTTTAATTCAATTTTACCTCGTTTTAGGTTCTTAAATGACAAACTATATTATCATCAATAGATTGGGAAATTTCTGTCTCCTTTATCGTTTCATTGTTATTTTTTATCTGAAATATGCATTGTGTTCGGTACTATTAAAACATTATTGCCGAATTTAAAATGATTTATTTTGCTTAAAAGTCATTTGATATTTACATTAACAGGGTGATATGGATATTTAACTTGATAGGTATGGGATCACTTCTTATATACACGGTGTATACACTGTATGTGTACTACAGAACCATTCCTACACTGACCAACATTAATATTAACTTCGTGAAGGCCATGAATTATCACGTCATTACAATTTGCAGCATGTCGCCACTTAAAAGAACGTCTATCAACGCTAGTGCATTAATGACAACCCATTTGATACACAGCAGTCGTCTCGGAGTTGTTTTACCACATCTTAACTACTCATCGCCGGCATTTGCTGAGTTGAACGATTCTGTGTCTGAAGACTGGTTAAACAAATCATCTTTTGATTTAGAGGATATGTTCCATTACTGTGTAAACGAACGACATTTGGTTCCGTGTAAAGACATAGTAATTCCTAAAATAACACAATGGGGTAAATGTTTCACATTTAATGATTACCAGAAAGTAGCCACGAATGGAATCGTAAAGGAAAGCATGACTGAATCCTTTATATACCCCTAGTGTGTGCTTATGCACTGGTGACGTTTTACAACGTCTGAGTAGCAGCTGAAAAAGCATGCTCTAATCCAATTCGGCACTACTTTTTATATTTTTCATTTGTAGTGCTCTTCAATTTTGTAATTGATCTGTCCATCCAACTATTTCCTTCTAGCCCCATTTAGATAGAATACACGCGCGTCTTATCATTTTGGTATCATTGATTAGTTTGTATATCGGCGTATTACATTAAATTGAAATTTTCAAAAAATATATTTTAAATAAACAGGAGACGAAAAAAAAATTACTTGAACGTACAGATATAAATAATTCATTATCAATTGTGTGAGTCTAAATTATTCCATCATATTAGTTTGAAAAAAAAATGTTACGATGAAAATGTGAAAGCAGGCGATTCTTACATCTAATCTGCCAGTCAATATAACATTCCATAGGATTTATTTACCCATGGATTGACATTTATTACGTAATAAAAACAGCACAGTGAGATCTGATAGATATGAAATTGCATACATTGTATTAAATTAACCATAATTGAAGACTGATTGAAACTGCATAAAGTAATTTAAATATTATATTTTGTTTTTGTTTCGTTCATTGGGATAGTATAATGTTTGATACGTTATACATGTTATAGAGTTAACTACACTATACTCCATGCTAAGATACGTTATACATGTTATAGAGTTAACGACACTATACTCCATGCTAAGATACGTTATACATGTTATAGGGTTAACCAAACTATACTCCATGCTAAGATACGTGACACATGTTATAGGGTTAACGACACTATACTCTATGGGATTGTATAATGTTTGATACGTTATACATGTTATAGAGTTAACGACACTACACTCCATACTAAGATACGTTATACATGTTATAGGGTTAACGACACTATCCTCCATGGGATTGTATAATGTTTGATACGCTATACATGTTATAAAGTTAACGACACTGTACTCCATGGGATTGTATAATGCTTGATACGTTATACATGTTATAGAGTTAACGACACTCTACTACATGCTAAGATACGTAATACATGTTATAGGGTTAACGACACTATACTCCATGGGATTGTATAATGTTTGATACGTTATACATGTTATAGAGTTAACGACACTACACTCCATACTAAGATACGTTATACATGTTATAGGGTTAACGACACTATACTCCATGGGATTGTATAATATTTGATACGTTATACATGTTATAAAGTTAACGACACTATACTCCATGGGATTGTATAATGTTTGATACGTTATACATGTTATAGAGTTAACGACACTCTACTCCATGCTAAGATACGTTATACATGTTATAGGGTTGACGACACTATACTCCATGCTAAGATACGTTATACATGTTATAGAGTTAACGACACTATACTTCATGGGATTGTATAATGTTTGATACGTTATACATGTTATAGAGTTAACGACACTACACTCCATACTAAGATACGTCAGACATGTTATAGGGTTAACGACACTATACTCCATGGGATTGTATAATATTTGATACGTTATACATGTTATAGAGTTAACGACACTATACTCCATGGGATTGTAAAATGTTTGATACGTTATACATGTTATAGAGTTAACGACACTCTACTCCATGCTAAGATACGTTATACATGTTATAGGGTTGACGACACTATACTCCATGCTAAGATATGTTATACATGTTATAGGGTTAACGACACTATACTCCATGGGATTGTATAATGTTTGATACGTTATACATGTTATAGAGTTAACGACACTACACTTCATACTAAGATACGTTATACATGTTATAGAGTTAACGACACTATATTCCATGGGATTGTATAATGTTTGATACGTTATACATGTTATAGAGTTAACGACACTCTACTCCATGCTAAGATATGTTATTCTTGTTATAGGGTAAAAGACACTATACTTTATGGGATTGTATAATGTTTGATACGTTATACATGTTATAGAGTTAACGACACTACACTCCATACTAAGATACGTTATACATGTTATAGGGTTAACGACACTATACTCCATGGGATTGTATAATATTTGATACGTTATACATGTTATAGGGTTAACGACACTATACTCCATGGGATTGTATAATGTTTGATACGTTATACATGTTATAGAGTTAACGACACTCTACTCCATGCTAAGATACGTTATACATGTTATAGGGTTGACGACACTATACTCCATGCTAAGATACGTTATACATGTTATAGAATTAACGACACTATACTCCATGGGATTGTATAATGTTTGATACGTTATACATGTTATAGAGTTAACGACACTACACTCCATACTAAGATACGTCATACATGTTATAGGGTTAACGACACTATACTCCATGGGATTGTATAATATTTGATACGTTATACATGTTATAGAGTTAACGACACTATACTCCATGGGATTGTAAAATGTTTGATACGTTATACATGTTATAGAGTTAACGACACTCTACTCCATGCTAAGATACGTTATACATGTTATAGGGTTGACGACACTATACTCCATGCTAAGATACGTTATACATGTTATAGGGTTAACGACACTATACTCCATGGGATTGTATAATGTTTGATACGTTATACATGTTATAGAGTTAACGACACTACACTCCATACTAAGATACGTTATACATGTTATAGAGTTAACGACACTATACTCCATGGGATTGTATAATGTTTGATACGTTATACATGTTATAGAGTTAACGACACTCTACTCCATGCTAAGATACGTTATACATGTTATAGGGACTCAGTGATTTTGCTAGCGCTCGTCACTTTCGTATTTTACGAAAAGGTTTTCGAAATGACGAAAATATTTCATATCAATTTCGTCACTAAAATTTGGAAAGTGTAAAAATATTTACACATCAAATTTCTTGAATTCTACCTGTCTTTATGTTTCTGACAAGTTTATGACCCTCAGGTAATTAACGTTTACCACAGGTGTTGAAAGTTGTGATGACAAGTAATCCGCCTATCGCCAATCAGATGGGTCACTAATCCCTTAATTATTATTATAAAACCTCATAAATGACCATCATAATAATCTATTTAAGTTAAATCAGTCAGTCAGCATTTCATTTTAATCATTTCTCACATTCCGTCGTATTTTCGTCATTTGAACAAAATTGATAATCTTCCCGGACATTTCAACTTTATTTTACTTTCAATATTTCCTTTACGATCATAATTTGCAGTTTGCTTGTCGTAGTTTCGTCATTTTAACGTATTTTTGTCATACTTTACATAAGTATTCATCAAAAACTTTCGACAACTTCGATTAAAAAGAATGAAATTTATTCAAAACGTAAATATTTTCACTTGCAAACAGGTGCTTCCTGTTCTATGTATTGCGCATGCGTGAAAGTTCGTAGATGAATCCGGTTTTATTCTGAAATTATTATTTAATTGTCACTTCCCGTTTTCATTTCATTTCGTTTAAAAATCGAAAGTAAACGTCTACAGTCATTAGAATCGTCACATAAAGTATAGATGCAGATCCTTCTATCCAATATTAAAGAAATTGATTCCAAATAGATATTTAAACGTATTTTCAAGAAAATAAATGATTGTGAAGTGAAAAAGTCGTTACAAGTTCATTTGACTTGTGCAGTAGTTTAAAAAATAGAGGCACACAACTTTTGTTGATCAGGGATGTGCCCTGAAAATAACTGAAGTGAAGTTGTGAACCATATTACCAGATCCCTGATCTTATCTTCATAACTTAGCATCACATCAGTCAATTCATGCAATATTGACAATAACTGCCTACATTAGCAATCCTAAAGTCTTCAAAGATCCTAGACTAGTTCTTGAAGAACTTAAACATATATGTATAGCTAGTTATATAAACATCCTAGACGGTAAGACCCCTTGCTATTATAAAAAATAAGCCTGAATTTTGTCACGCGCAAAAGTGACTAAAGCCCTCAAAATCCTAGCTGAAACCCTGATAGGGTTAACGACACTATACTCCATGGGATTGTATAATGTTTGATACGTTATACATGTTATAGAGTTAACGACACTACACTCCATACTAAGATACGTTATACCTGTTATAGGGTTGACGACACTGTACTCCATGCTAAGATACGTTATACATGTTATAGGGTTAACGACACTATACTCCATGGGATTGTATAATGTTTGATACGTTATACATGTTATAGAGTTAACGACACTACACTCCATACTAAGATACGTTATACATGTTATAGGGTTAACGACACTATACTCCATGGGATTGTATAATATTTGATACGTTATACATGTTATAGAGTTAACGACACTATACTCCATGGATGGTATAATGTTTGATACGTTATACATGTTATAGAGTTAACGACACTCTACTCCATGCTAAGATACGTTATACATGTTATAGGGTTGACGACACTATACTCCATGCTAAGATACGTTATACATGTTATACAGATAACGTCACTATACTCCATGCTAAGATACGTTATACATGTTATAGGGTTAACGACACTATCCTCCATGGGATTGTATAATGTTTGATACGTTATACATGTTATAAAGTTAACGACACTGTACTCCATGGGATTGTATAATGTTTGATACGTTATACATGTTATAGTTAACGACACTCTACTACATGCTAAGATACGTAATACATGTTATAGGGTTAACGACACTATACTTCATGGGATTGTATAATGTTTGATACGTTATACATGTTATAGAGTTAACGACACTACACTCCATACTAAGATACGTTATACATGTTATAGGGTTAACGACACTATACTCCATGGGATTGTATAATATTTGATACGTTATACATGTTATAGAGTTAACGACACTATACTCCATGGGATTGTATAATGTTTGATACGTTATACATGTTATAGAGTTAACGACACTCTACTCCATGCTAAGATACTTATACATGTTATAGGGTTGACGACACTATACTCCATGCTAAGATACGTTATACATGTTATAGAGTTAACGACACTAACTCCATGGGATTGTATAATGTTTGATACGTTATACATGTTATAGAGTTAACGACACTACACTCCATACTAAGATACGTTATACATGTTATAGGGTTAACGACACTATACTCCATGGATTGTATAATATGTGATACGTTATACATGTTATAGAGTTAACGACACTATACTCCATGGGATTGTAAAATGTTTGATACGTTTACATGTTATAGAGTTAACGGCACTCTACTCCATGCTAAGATACTTATACATGTTATAGTGTTGACGACACTGTACTCCATGCTAAGATACGTTATACATGTTATAGGGTTAACGACACTATACTCCATGGGATTGTATAATGTTTGATACGTTATACATGTTATAGAGTTAACGACACTACACTTCATACTAAGATACGTTATACAGTTATAGAGTTAACGACACTATACTCCATGGGATTGTATAATGTTTGATACGTTATACATGTTATAGAGTTAACGACACTCTACTCCATGCTAAGATACGTTATACATGTTATAGGGTAACGACACTATACTCCATGGATTGTATAATGTTTGATACGTTATACATGTTATAGATAACGAGTTAACGACACTCTACTACATGCTAAGATACGTAATACATGTTATAGGGTTAACGACACTATACTTCATGGGATTGTATAATGTTTGATACGTTATACATGTTATAGAGTTAACGACACTACACTCCATACTAAGATACGTTATACATGTTATAGGGTTAACGACACTATACTCCATGGATTGTATAATATTTGATACGTTATACATGTTATAGAGTTAACGACACTATACTCCATGGGATTGTATAATGTTTGATACGTTATACATGTTATAGAGTTAACGACACTCTACTCCATGCTAAGATACGTTATACATGTTATAGGGTTGACGACACTATACTCCATGCTAAGATACGTTATACATGTTATAGAGTTAACGACACTATACTCCATGGGATTGTATAATGTTTGATACGTTATACATGTTATAGAGTTAACGACACTACACTCCATACTAAGATACGTTATACATGTTATAGGGTTAACGACACTATACTCCATGGGATTGTATAATATGTGATACGTTATACATGTTATAGAGTTAACGACACTATACTCCATGGGATTGTAAAATGTTTGATACGTTATACATGTTATAGAGTTAACGGCACTCTACTCCATGCTAAGATACGTTATACATGTTATAGTGTTGACGACACTGTACTCCATGCTAAGATACGTTATACATGTTATAGGGTTAACGACACTATACTCCATGGGATTGTATAATGTTTGATACGTTATACATGTTATAGAGTTAACGACACTACACTTCATACTAAGATACGTTATACATGTTATAGAGTTAACGACACTATACTCCATGGGATTGTATAATGTTTGATACGTTATACATGTTATAGAGTTAACGACACTCTACTCCATGCTAAGATACGTTATACATGTTATAGGGTTAACGACACTATACTCCATGGGATTGTATAATGTTTGATACGTTATACATGTTATAGAGTTAACGACACTACACTCCATACTAAGATACGTTATACATGTTATAGGGTTAACGACACTATACTCCATGGGATTGTATAATATTTGATACGTTATACATGTTATAGAGTTAACGACACTATACTCCATGGGATGGTATAATGTTTGATACGTTATACATGTTATAGAGATTAACGACACTCTACTCCATGCTAAGATACGTTAAACATGTTATAGGGTTGACGACACTATACTCCATGCTAAGATACGTTATACATGTTATAAGATAACGTCACTATACTCCATGCTAAGATACGTTATACATGTTATAGAGTTAACGACACTATCCTCATGGATTTATAATGATATGATGTTATACATGTTATAAGTTAACGACACTGTACTCCATGGGATTGTATAATGTTTGATACGTTATACATGTTATAGAGTTAACGACACTCTACTACATGCTAAGATACGTTAATACATGTTATAGGGTTAACGACACTATACTTCATGGGATTGTATAATGTTTGATACGTTATACATGTTATAGAGTTAACGACACTACACTCCATACTAAGATACGTTATACATGTTATAGGGTTAACGACACTATACTCCATGGGATTGTATAATATTTGATACGTTATACATGTTATAGAGTTAACGACACTATACTCCATGGGATTGTATAATGTTTTGATACGTTATACATGTTATAGAGTTAACGACACTCTACTCCATGCTAAGATACGTTATACATGTTATAGGGTTGACGACACTATACTCCATGCTAAGATACGTTATACATGTTATAGAGTTAACGACACTATACTCCATGGGATTGTATAATGTTTGATACGTTATACATGTTATAGAGTTAACGACACTACACTCCATACTAAGATACGTTATACATGTTATAGGGTTAACGACACTATACTCCATGGGATTGTATAATATGTGATACGTTATACATGTTATAGAGTTAACGACACTATACTCCATGGGATTGTAAAATGTTTGATACGTTATACATGTTATAGAGTTAACGGCACTCTACTCCATGCTAAGATACGTTATACATGTTATAGTGTTGACGACACTGTACTCCATGCTAAGATACGTTATACATGTTATAGGGTTAACGACACTATACTCCATGGGATTGTATAATGTTTGATACGTTATACATGTTATAGAGTTAACGACACTACACTTCATACTAAGATACGTTATACATGTTATAGAGTTAACGACACTATACTCCATGGGATTGTATAATGTTTGATACGTTATACATGTTATAGAGTTAACGACACTCTACTCCATGCTAAGATACGTTATACATGTTATAGGGTTAACGACACTATACTCCATGGGATTGTATAATGTTTGATACGTTATACATGTTATAGAGTTAACGACACTACACTCCATACTAAGATACGTTATACATGTTATAGGGTTAACGACACTATACTCCATGGGATTGTATAATATTTGATACGTTATACATGTTATAGAGTTAACGACACTATACTCCATGGGATGGTATAATGTTTGATACGTTATACATGTTATAGAATTAACGACACTCTACTCCATGCTAAAATACGTTAAACATGTTATAGGGTTGACGACACTATACTCCATGCTAAGATACGTTATACATGTTATAGAGATAACGTCACTATACTCCATGCTAAGATACGTTATACATGTTATAGAGTTAACGACACTTTACTTCATGCTAAGATATGTTATACATGTTATAGAGTTAACAACACTCTACTCCATGCTAAGATATGTTATACATGTTATAGGGTTAACGACACTATACTCCATGCTAAGATATGTTATACATGTTATAGGGTTAACGACACTCTACTCCATGCTATGTTTGATACGTTATACATGTTTTAGAGTTAACGACACTATACTCCATGCTATGTTTGATACGTTATACATGTTATAGAGTTAACGACACTATACTCCTTTCTATGTTTGATACGTTATACATGTTATAGAGTTAACAACACTTTACTCCATGCTAAGTAGGGATACGTTATACATTTTATAGAGTGAACGACACTCTACTCCATGCTAAGTAGGGACACGTTATACATGTGATAGAGTTAACGACACTATACTCCATGCTAAGTAGGGGTACGTTATACATGTTATAGAGTAAATGACACTCTACTCCATGCTAAGTAGGGAAACGTTATACATGTTATAGAGTTAACGACACTATACTCCATGCTAAGTAGGGATACGTTATACATGTTATAGAATAAACGACACTCTACTCCATGCAAAGTAGGGAAACGTTATACATGTTATAGAGTTAACGACACTATACTCCATGCTAAGATACGTTATACATGTTATAGGGTAAACGACACTATACTCCATGCTAAGTAGGGGAAGTCGACAATTTATTATTGCAATTTGCATAAAAAGGAATTGATGACATCACTGGTTAGTCATGGGTGTATTAAATTTTAAACCTGGAACCTTTTGTGAGTTATTATTCGTGTGTTTCTCTGTCCTCCCATTTATTCGTGTGTTTCTCTGTCCTCCCATTTATTTGTATTGTAATCCTGTCATTTAATGTTTTCATTCTAATGTTATATAAATGTGTACTAAATCAGGAATTCTTATGTTATGTATATGTGTACTAAATCAGGAAAATGCCAATTGATATATTATAGTTCGTTTATCTGTGTGTTAAAATTTTAATGTTGTGTTTCTGTTGTGTCGTAGGTCTCCTCTAATATTTGATGAGTTTCCCTCAGTTTTAGTTTGTAACCCAGAATTTTTTTTTCAATCGACTGATGAATTTCGAACAGCGGTATACTACTGTTGCCTTTATTTGTAATCATTTCATACTTAGTATTTTTTTATTTGTTTTTTCTATATAATTTGTATCAGCAAATTTGAACATATTTGTTCATTTCATAAAAAAGAATTCACCGTTTCGATACATACACTTTTTTAAAACAACTAATATGTTGTAATGAATTTGAACTGCGTGATTTTTTTTGATTTTTTCAACTGTTGCTGGAAGACAAAGATGTGCATGCAAGCAGAAACACACAATCAGCTTTTCGTCAAATATGTTTACAAATTAAAACTGCAAAAGAAATGTCACTTGAGCATTATAATTACTTCCAGATTGAATTGGATATTCCCAATAAAACGTGGTTATCATTAAATATTATGAAATATTGATTCTTCTGAGGTTTTTTCAAATTTACTTGGTAAAATTCAGTGTACGTCTAGAAATGAAAGCTCATTAGTTTATGGTCTATTTTACAGATTATTTTGAATAAATATGGCGTTGTATGAAAGTACAATTATCATAAATTCTGACTTTTGTACTTATCTAAGCAACACGACAGTTTCCACTTATGGACCAGGATCTGATAACATTTTCTTAACACCTGATTTTACCCTGATTTTTGGTAGGCATTTATGTTGTATAGTCTTTAGATTACAATGTTTCAAAAGGGAATTTGACATAAAAATTCAAAACAAATGAAGATAGATAATAGAAATTGTATATTAGTAAAGCAAAATGAATTCAAAAATGTGGAACAGCAAGAATGACCGAGGAATATATTTATTCTAATGTGTGGTCGTCTTCCCACTGGAAGGGAAACGTTTTCTAAGTTGGTGCTTGTGTTTTGTTGTTTGGAGTGTATAAACACCCTGCCACTTCCGATCAGAAAGCGGATTTTAAATCAGATGTCTGGTGTAGAATAAGAGCTACGCTCCCAGCACACAAAGAACCTTTCAAACTCTTTGATGCGTACGTACGTTTCTTTCCGTATTCAATTTACCTCAATTTTCCAGTTGCAGTTCACATTTCAGCATTTTATCCAAGGCGATTATCTAACAGGGCCTACCTATAATATTTTATCGGTAACTAGTTCTCGTCCTGATATTTTTTAATACTGGATACTAGGCAAATAACAATCAATCAATCCATCAATGGCGATATTGGTAACCAAAATGACGTTGCATGGGCAATAGGAGTAGGGACGACTCACCCTTTCAAACGTCATGAGAGTATTCCGTTTTTTATTGTGGGGTTCGTGTTGCTCTCTTTTGATTTTCTGTTCTTTATATTGTCACTTGAAGTTTCGTGTCGGGTTTTTTATCATCTGTTTTTATTTGACTTATGAGGGCCCTCATGGGGTTTTTGATTATGTGATTACTTGGCCGTTTTTTTAATGATTATTTGATTATTAAGCCAAATATTTCATGATTATTTGATTACCTAGGACTGTATTTTTAGTTTATGATTATTTGATTACTAAAGATAAGCAAATATTTAATGATTATGTGATTATATAGGCAAAAAAATGGTGATTATGTGATTACTAGGACCCCCCCATGAGGGGCCTCACTTATGGTTTTCAATTGATTCCTTTGGGTATACTTTTTTTTTTGTATCTTGAATTGTTTTTAAATAAGGTGTCAACTCAGTTAAGTTAAACGAAAAACATTTGAAGTGCAGTTATATTCACTAAGCCAGTGTTAAAATACAAAAGAAAAATACATTTAGTAGCTGTGTATCGTTTCCCGAAAATGACGGTAACAATAATTATTTGACACCTCTGCCGAATTACGATAAGGATATTTTGACGATTCACGGTAAAATCTTAACAAATTTGACGCTAACGGTAGCTGAAAATAGCCGTTTGACGACTGACGGTAAAGAGCATTTTACCCTCACTTATGGTCTATAGAGTAAAATGTTTGCAAATTAATGTCCCCAGAACGGAACACGACTGTTGTTTTCCATTTGGACAATATATCCGAAAGAAAGAAAAAAAGAAAGAAAGAAAGTACAATTTTCCCTCAATTTATTTCAAATCAGAGGCATTCCCAAACAGTTTACTTCAGTTAACAGTATCTCAACTCCATGAGTGTTCTTCAAAAATCTCATCGTATAACGGCATATAACTGAGTATTTTTAAACAGAGAACTATAGTCTAAATGCCGGGAAAAACTCAAAACCGTATATTTTACAGGTCTTGATAAAGAATATTCTTCAAATCTATACAATTTACTCTATGATATTTGTAGTTTTTACACTGTCATTAACAATTACAGAAATATATAGACTTACGTAATAGATATTTGTCGACGTAGCCTTTTTAAATCTCTTTTATACCAAGAAAGTAGTAATACTTCAAATCAGAATAAAAGCGACAGAAAATATTTCAAGCTGGTGGAAAATTTAATGTTTGATACAAGTGGTGGGTGTGTCTGATTATATCTGTGGTATTCAGCAGATAAATAGGAAGTAAAATTGATGCAGTATAACATTAGCAATCTATCTTCATTGTATGTGTTTTATTGGTTTATTGATAGTTTATTTGAAAAGCTAAGTTCTGTACTTTTAAATCCCGTCATTGTGTTATTGTTCTCTGATAAGTTTTGTATTCTTGTCCTTCAATTTTGCAAATGTGCTTTTTCTATATGCCTTTTGTTTTCTTTGGTACATATGACGTGGCTCTGTACTTATACATCTCGTCGTTATGTTATTGTGCAATTGTAAATTTTTGTATTCTTGTCTTTAATTTTGCTAATATGCTTTGTCTTTATGCCTTTGTGTGCTTCTTCATACAAAAAAATGTTTGTTTTTTAGTGATTAAGATTATAAAACAATGTTGACCACTGTATCCCTATTTTTATTTTATATTTAATGCGTTTCCCTCGGTTTTAGTTTGTTACCCCGATTTTGTTTTTTGTCCCTGGATTTATGAGTTTTGAACAGCGGTATACTACTGTTGCCTTTATTTGACATTTTGTCCTATTATGTCATTGTTTTGTTCACACATCGTTGTCAATATAATGGAATTTTATGTTACTGTCATACACGTGAGAGGTTTAACTAGCTATTAAACCAGGTTTAATCCACCATTTTCTACATAAGAAAATGTCTGTACCAAGTCAGAACAGTTGTTATCCATTCGTTTAATGTGTTTGTGCTTTAGATTTTGTCATTTGATTAGGGACATTCCGTTTTGAATTTTCCTCGAAGTTCGGTATTTTTGTGATTTTACTTTTTGTTAACATTCTATTAAATTGTAAATTTAAGTTCAATTTAAAAAAAAATATCTGACGGAGTGAAGACTACAAATATAAACTACTAAAGTAAATGTGGTTGCAAGATACTGATAAACACTAAAATATATTATCTTAATTGCTTGCTTTCCTGATTTTGGGATGTTTGAAACACAATTTCCCAAATAAAAGCAAACATTGATTTAAAGAAACATTCATTGTTTATATTATGTGAACTTGTCCAATTAAGTAATAAAATACTCATTAAAACCTCATTTATTATTTACTTTGTATGAATAACCTTAAAAGGATCACCAATTAAGTTCATAATTTTGTATTTGAAGTATAAACTAAACCTTTCACTTTATTTATCCTAGAACGATAAATATTTATATAGTTCATGATATAGTATGTACTAATTGGGGTTATAAAAGTATTTCAAACCATAACATGTGTGTTCAAAAAGATTTGAATAAACTTTCTTCTGTCTTTGAAAAATGTAAAAAAAAAGTAAAATCACAAAAATACTGATCTCCGAGGAAAATTCAAAAGGGAAAGTCCCTGATCTTAGGTCCGAGACAACAATTATTTCGTAGTGCATTTCTTTTAGAACATAAATGAAAATAAAAAGAAACCCCCCAGGCCTGCGCTTTCTCAAAGAAACTTTTACAGTGTGCTGTACTACTTTTGGGACAAATTATATCAAAATTATAGAAAACTTCATCGGCTCTTACTCAAAATATGGACAATTTTATGTTTAGAGCGTTTTAAAATCTTTTGGCAGCTTCTAAAGTGCTAATTTTCAACCTTTTTCAGCTGGACCAAATCAGTACTTTCCTTTAAAGTTCTGGACCCAAATTTTTTCACAGTGTAATTTCACCACCCCCCCCCCCCCCCCTACTTGCAATTTGAGGCATTAAACATGGAGAAATTAATTTGGAAGGGGTATAAAAATTAATGGCAAGTAACCCACTGTTAACACTAGGGACTATATTTGAACAACGAAATCAAGGGACGACAATTGTGGTCTCGGACCATGAAATTGCAAAATCTAAAGCTGAAACACATCAAACGAATACATAACAACTGTCAGAGTCCCGAGTAGGTACAGTCCCGAGTAGGTACAGACATTTTCATATGTAGAAAATGATGGATTGAACCTGGTTTTATAACTTAAAACATGTACTTATTCTTTAGATAGTCCTTCATGATCCTGAAGAAGAACCAGACGTCAACAACAAAGGTTTTATTTTATCGCCAGGAATGTCGACCTATGTATCAATGAAAATGACAAAGGTAAACGTAGATTTATATATTATCGTTGGTCATCTCAACGAGATCGATTTTCTCGCTTGAGTCGGTACGTCGAAAGTGAGAAAAGCAGTCTAGTTTAGATGATGTACCTTTTAATGTGGTACCTAACACTACAGGGAGATAACTCTGTAAAATCAGCTAAACGTTGTAACTACGTTGTGTTGTTAATAGAATATTAAGCTTCTCCATGATCAAAGTTAGTATTTGTCGAACTGCTATATAAACAGTGTAATTTTTCTGATATAATGGTTGGTTCAAATTTTTTGAAATATTTACATTTTTGTCAAAGGGTCAAAGTAAATACTTTGTCAAAATTTTATGAAAATTAAACGAGCCAAATTAATTTTAGTGAAGGGTGTTGAGTACCACCTTAACATAAGACGACGTTGTTAATTTCATTGACAATGGGAACGTTAGCCCTTAGTTTCTGGCGATAAATTTTCATATCACTCTACAGTGTTGAGAAAGGAAATTATCAGTCAGTAATATCAAGGGAAAACTCGTAAAATAGCGATAATTAATTATACTTTCATTCAGTAACAAAGTAGGATTTTTTTTAG
Organism: Mytilus edulis; assembly: GCA_019925275.1. Classification (NCBI taxonomy): domain Eukaryota; kingdom Metazoa; phylum Mollusca; class Bivalvia; order Mytilida; family Mytilidae; genus Mytilus; species Mytilus edulis. Next base: position 110,815,654 of record CM034361.1, on the reverse strand, counting down.
GATTTTGGCATTGTGTACACCTTGATATAGCTCAGTGCATACATTTTTGGATAATGTTATATAAAAGGTTTAATACATAAACCATCTTATAGTTGCTATCTCATTACTACATCTTGTCGATTTATATATGTTGGTATTGCAAAAGGTAGTACTTTTTTCTAATATGCTGAAAACGAAATCCGTTGTAGGTGCACTGATTAATATTTTAATCTGGAAAACTTGGTCCATTTGTTAGTTGAAATTGGGGTTAAAACTCAGATCGTTAATTACTATTTTTTGTAACTTTATTGACAGCTGTATACATGGTTACTTTTGATCTGATAGTTCAATTCCTTGTTGATTGATTATTGTTACTAAACGTCCAATGTCAAATATGTCATGCATATTCAGGACGAGAAGAAGTTAACAATAAAAGCAATACGTAGGTCTTATAATAAAAGCCATCATGATGGATGGTCGGAGAAATGTTGCCTGCCACTGGAAAATGTAGGTATATTTGGTAGGGACAGATATTTTGCCTTGCAACAGACCAACTACGGACCTCTCGAAGAGTTGTTACAAGGGTTCTAAACGTGCAAAGAGCGTAGCATCGGATTTAACGTCCCCATTCTGACCAAAAATGACTGAAAACTTGTACATTTTGCACAGCCAAACGGACACCACACTTTGGCAAGCATTTTATTGACGGGCAGAATAAGACCAATTGACCATATTTGTATTCCCCCGTCACACTTAATGGATTCAATCCCTTGCCAAATGATTTTTACAGTTTGAACTCATATAGTATTGTTGCATCTGTATCAAAAGAGAGACGAAAGATACCAGTGGGACAGTCAAGCTCATAAATCGTAAATAACCTGACAACGCCATGGCTAAAAATGAAAAAGACAAACAGACAAACAATAGTACACACGACACAACATATAAAACTTAAGAATAAGCAACACGAACCCCACCAAAAAAACTTTGGGTGATCTTAGGTGCTCCGGAAGGGTACGCAAATCCTGCTCCACATGTCGCACCATTCAAGTTAACATATGATACGGTTAAGTGTTCACAAACATGCTCATCACATTTCCCAGGTTTCTATCACAAGATAACAGCTAAACGTCCAATGGATGTTGCTGATTCATTTATGCTAAACTTAGTTTTCGTTCTTATTTTTTTAATTTGAACCAGGCTATTGGTTTTTGTTGTCTTTTGAATTGCTAACAATTATGTTATCCCCATGTGTTTGAAATTGTATACACTTTGGTATGGGTTTTGATGATTTTTTAATTCACCACTTGGTGTTTGTATCTTTATCCTTCGCATTTTTGTTAATTCTTGTTTCATAGGCAACACCGAAACAAATCATCATTGTTACATTTAATCGTTGTATAAAGTCAAAAACGAGCTACGACTCAAACATAATGTAAAAGATATATAATATCCATAGTGTTACGTTATTACGAATACATTTCCTGCTCATCCTGAATCTCCTGTCTTATTATTCACAAATACACGTCCTGTAGGAAATGGAAATGTCAGTCAATACAATGTCTGATTACCATAATAGACATGTTGATTAATGAAAGTGCCATTTTGTCATTAAAGAACGATAGACCGATACACTGTAGAAGTCAGCTAATTCTTGACTGCTTTAAAAGTTAAAAAAAATAATTTAACAAAACTCCAATAAAAATACAAATTCGAAAGTCCCTTTTCAAATAGAAGCTTACGTGATAATTTTAATAGTTCCATCTCACAACATTGCTGGAAGTTTGTTTACATAAAGTGTATGCCTTTATTTGATTTTTCGCCAAAAAAGAAGCAACCTCTTGCTTATCAACTGAGATATTTTAACGTCCGGAATGAATAAAACATCAGGTCAAAGAGTTCTCATATTCGAAAGGAGACTTACCCCCAAATTATTGACAAAGACAGGAATATATCTGTTCCTATCGTAACTCATTTACATCGATGACGTTTTTGTTTTCCATAATTATGACAACTCTGAATGAGACTTATCGACGAATTTGTACTAACCATAAGCAAAATGACGGGTGCAACATGTGAACATATGCATCATAATTTATCGTGTTTGCATTTATTAAATTTTAAAATTATTAGAAAAAGACACACAAAAGTATCCGAAGTAATATTCAAACTCAATCGTCTGAAATAAACTGACAATGAAATGGAAAAAAGAGGGAAAAATAGACCAAAAACACAAACAACAGTAAATAAAACGCTACATAGCAAACAAGAGACTGCGCTACATGAGAAAAAAAAACCAAAATCCAGAGGAAATGTAAGCAGATCCTGCTCAAAATGTGGCACCCTTCGTATTTCTAGATCTCATTCAAATCTATCACCAGGTGTAGCATATTTTCATTGTTATACTATACATCCAGTTGGAGCCAAAATGATCAGCCAAAAGATCGGCCAATGAATTGAATTCGAATCAAATGCGAATCGAATAAGCAAATCGGGTTCACACACTCTACTTTTTTAATTCGAATTGGCTAAATCGCATTATCCAATTCCCATAAGAAATGCGTTTTTGTAAATACGAATTAAAAGTTAACGGCGTTCGGACAGTACTTTAGCGATTTTGACGCGCATTGCAATTCGATTTAGAATTAACGTTTGGACATAAAACGTTACGAATGCGAATTAAACTAATTCGAATCAGTTAATGCGAATCGAATTACGGGTGTTGTATAACAGATCAGTGTGCTTTGTTATAAGCAGTAACAATTTGTGACAACTCTTTATGGAGTATTTATTTCTTAAATAAGTGACATTCAAAAGTTAAATGGATACTAGACTCTAGTCGAGAATAAGTGCCTAGTTAACATTAATATCTATTAATTTGGTTGTTTGTTGCCCTTAAAGTACCACGTTACACAGGTTTAATGTTGCTGATTCTTTAATGGTGCTTCATGTAGAGCAAGATCTGCTTACCCTTCAAGTGCACACGAGATCACCTCCAGTTTTTGGTGGGGTTCGTGTTGCTGTTATACCCCTATTTGTGTCATTTTTTTTTCTCACATCGTTGTCAATATAATGGAGTTTGATGCGACTGCCATAAAAGTGAGAGGTTTAATCCACCATTTTCTACTTGAGAAAATGCCTTTACCAACAATATGACAGTTGTTCTCCATTCGTTTGATTTGTTTGAGCTTTGATTTTGCCATTTGATTAGGGATTTTCCGTTGTGAATTTTCCTCGGAGTTCAATATTTTTGTGATTTTACTTTTTACAGTACAAATACTTACCTGCCCCGTACAAGGCTGGAGGTGATCAGTATTGTGTGGATGTCAACTCTGCTGATTATGTAAATCCATTGAAATATTACCCATACTACAGTCGAGCCGGATGTCTGTTAGAGTGTCGTAGGAACTATATTGTAGAGAAATGTGGATGCAGAGCGGTTACTGATCCAGGCAAGTTACGCTTAATGTAGGAAGATATAGATTTAAGAAGATGTGTTATGAGTGTCAATGAAACAACTCTTCATCCAGGTCACAGTGTGTAAAAGTAAACAAAATTATAGGTCAAAGTACGGTCTTCAAAACGGGGCCTTGGCTCACATCGAAATGGAAGCTATATAAAGAGCCCAAAAAATAACTAGTGTTAAACCATTCAAACCAGGAAAACCAATGGTCTAATTTATATATATATAAAAAAAAACAGAAACGAGAAACACCGATTAACCTCATCAAGAAACCACAACCACTGAAAATCAGGTTCCTGACTTTATGTGTGTCCTCTCATCGTTCAAAAGATTTTAAGTCATGCAGCTTCACTTAAAACAGAACTACGACAATTGAAAACTTTAGACATATATTCATTCCATTACTTTATAATTATTAGTTATATACATATTTAGTACTAGTATTTCACAATTGTGTTTTTCTTTTCTTTTTTGTTGAATTTGTAAGATTTGTCGGTGTATCAAGCATTTTAATTCAAAATACCTGTTTGTTTATGAAATTATCTGGGATATAAAATTCCCAATTGAAGCTTTCCCAGCTTTTTGGTTACTAAGTAGCATTTTCTGTTTACTAGTTATCTTTGTTAACGACTTTCCAAATGTTATGATTACATAAGATAAAATTTTAAATCAGTTCTGGTTTAATGAAACTTAGGAGTTAATTTTTCAAAACCTTTGTATGTATATAGCTTTCAAAAACATTTCCAGTGTACAAACTGTTCATGTATAAAAACACATAAGTTTTCAATTGGTATCGTGTAGTTTAGTTTGAATTTAACACTAATTCTATATGATTCAGGAAATGAGACACTTTGCACACCAGCCCAAACAGCAACTTGCTATTATCAGCATGAAGGTAGGTCATATCAGATGACGATTTTTTTTATAGTTTGGGTGTTTGTTTGTTTTTGTTTGTTTTTTTGCTTAGAAATACACAAATTATGTGAGATTAAACTGAAAAATATTGAATTATCCTTTTTGGAAAATTGCGCACTCTTTTTTCAATTTTTGGCAATACGAACAAAAGTATGTGCATTGTAAGTAATTCCTGCTTCTCTATGTTTACCGTCTTGTTATTCATCTCCAGTTAAAATCTCATTAGGTTGTATTCTGTGACATAAATGGGTATGAAAAGGAAGGTTGGACCTGGTTTACCACGGGCCCGATGCCACTGCAACTGCTAGTGGAGGTCATTAGAAATACGAAATACTTAATGTTTACTACGACAGACTAAACTTATCGTTTTAGGTATAAATAAACTCTTCATAGATACCAGGATTCAAATTTTGTAATTGCGCCAGACTTGTGTTTCGTCTACAAAAGACTCATCAGTTACGCTCGAATAAAAAAAAGTTAAAAAGGCCAAATAAAGTACGAAGTTGAAGACGGCATTGAGGACCAAATATTCATAAGAATTTTGCCAAATACAGCTAAAGTTATTTATTCCTGCAATTGAAGTTATCGTGCATTACAAACTGTGGTATCCGTTCATCCACGTTTAGGTTGATTGATGGCTGCTTAACGTCCAATGGCAAATATTTCATGCATATTCAGGACGAGAACAAGTTCACAATAATTACAATAGGTAGGTCTTGTCATAATAGAGGCTATAAGGGATGATGGTCGGAGAAATTTCGACTGCCACTGGAAAATGAGGGTATATTGGATAAGGACAGAAATTTGCCTTGCAACAGGCCACCTACGGACCCCTCTAAGAGTTGTTGCAAGGGTTCTTAATGTGCAAAGATCGTGGCACTCTCTCTACACGAGACATCGGATTTAACGTCCCCATTCTGACCGGACGTGACTGCGAACTTGATACATCCCGCACAGCCAAACGGACGCACCACTTCAGCAAGCGTTTTACTGCCGGACGGGAGAAGACCAAGTGACCATATTTCTATTCCCCAGTCACCCTTGGGGGTTCCACGTTTAGGAAAAACGATTTAAGCAATACACTAGCATGATGACTTCTTTTAATTTGATACTTTGGGAGTTTTAATTCTAAAGGGATACTTACTACTACACTTGCAGAAGTTACTCTTGTCTCTCTTACTATATATATATATATTAGTCAAATGCGTTTTGTTAAAATATACTTTTTCACTTTTTTGGTCTTTTGGAAAATGTTGTTTGTGCTGTTTTTAGGCCCTTCTACAACGAAATTGGTTTTACATGCACACGTATAAAAATTGCGGTTTTTATCCAACGCAATCATAGGTTTGAACGTAGTTTTCAATTTAGACTCGTTTATATATATGTATATATATATATATATGTATCCCTTGTGTTGTACATATTTACAGTTGAGTTTGATTCAAGTGGAGAACTGAAAGGGCAATGTGAATGTCAGATATCGTGCGAGTTCACGACCTTTGATCAATCAATCTCGACAGCATTGTTCCCGGCAGACGTCTATTACCCGCCACTTCAGCAGATAGGATACACAGACATCAAGTAAGCTTTTGGTGGCGTTCAGCGCATGATGTGTTTAGCTTCTTAGCCATATATATTAATATATATATAATAAATATTTATCGCCGATATCAGTTATTTTTAGACAATATTGATGGATAAGGTTGGAAAGTTATTTTGGGATGAAACGTACATATATAAGAAACTAAGTGTTTTTCTAAAGTAAACAAGTGTGGACACAGATCAGTGTGGATAGTATGTTTGAATGTTTGACAGTGTTTTCTGACAAAAACCGTGTCCGGATTTCTAAAGTAAACTATGAACATTTAGTTATCAAAAAGGATAAAGGGATAGCTGATGACACCTTCACGTACAACTGTGTTAATCCATATTTGATATAGACTTTATTGTTTGAAGGTTTTTTTTCAGATGTAATACATGCAATGTGTCTATTGGTCTTAGGATGGCATAATGCTTACTCTGGTCAATGTCTAGTATGTAGACTGATCTTTCGTTTTCTCTGTGCACATAAGAATTTGTTTGATTTGCTGTATAGTGATTAAGATTATAACACAATGTTGACTGCTGTACCCCTATTTTTAACATTTTCGCATATAATGTTGGTTTGTTTTGTTCACATGCATCGTTGTCATTGATATAATGGAATTTGATGCGACTGTCATACAAGTGAGAGGTTTTACTACCAATACATCCATGTTTTAATCCATCATTTTCTACATGAGGAAACGTCTGTACCAAGTCAGGAATATGAGAGCTGTTATCCATTCGTTTTATGTGTTTGGGCTTTTGATTTTGCCATTTGATTAGGGACTAAACTTTTTGAATTTTCCTCAGTTTAGTATTCTTGTGATTTTACTTTTTGGTTTTTTTAAAGAATTTTGATTATAATGTCTCATATAATACCTTTGCAGGAACACGATCTTGGAGGCAAGATTATATTACGATTCGCTAAGTTATTTGTTTGTGGAGTCTATCCCAGAGTACAACCCAGAAGACATAGTGGGTGAGCATAAAAAATATAATGTCACGTGGTCAAATCAATCATGTGAAACATTGTGTACTTATTTGGTATTTACAATGTCAACTTTCTATATGTGTTCATTAACAACATGGTATTCTTTCTAAATCTGTGAAATAGATCCATCATTAAATACAATAGTTAATGATTTTTGTATTAATGCTTGCTTTTTAGGAAAACATCTATCAATAGAAAGATAAGAAGATTGTAATACTTTTAAGTTGATCACACCGGATAACTTTCTGATCCTCTTCGTTACGTTTTCTTTCTTTTTACTATAACATTTTCTAATAGTGTCTGCTAAAGACAAGGAAGCTCTTAGAGAATGTATCTGATCTGAACATCAAATGTAACTTAAATCCAAATGTATAAGTAGTAATATATGAAAATCATAACGGACAATGCAACATAAATATCACATGGTTTTTACTATTACAATGTTTATTTCAATAGAATGATTCATCATTTTAATTACTTATTTCTGTAGTATTATCTTGAAAAGAAAGTCGAAATGACTTACAGGATTTGACTTATAGACGATTGTATTTCATATGGTTAATTAAAAAATCCTATTGAATGAAAAAACAAATACAACACAACCCCGAACATAACAGAACAATAGCAATGGAGATTTTGTAGAAATGTTTACATTTCTTCTGCAAAATGAGCCAGTCCTGGATTCTTCAAAAATCTTTAAAAAAAAATATAAAAAAAGCTTCTATTTTTTAAATTAATACAATATATCAAGCAAAAAAATATCAAAATATTCTATAATAAGTGATCTCCTATACCTTATTAAACCGTGTTTCTTCTGCATGACGGGTAACACAGAGGCTAAAGATGCCAAAGTAACACTCAAACTCATAAGAGATTACAATGTCATAGCAAAAGACGACAAACAACTACAAACATAAGTATACAAAACACAACAAACAACAGTGCACAAAAAATACTGGGGTTGATCTCAGCGTAGATATAAATCTCTTATTCGGGAATGAGAGCAATGTAAGCGTTTAAAGAGCCGTTGTTTCGGTCCCAAATACGCCTCAGTTCACATTACATAGACTGTTGAACTTAACGTACAATATATTTCGTGATATATTTATTTAAAATATCAACAAAGAGTTTGTACTCTAATCAGTATGCTTATCCACTGCTGTACTTGGTCATGTGACAATGTATATCCTAAAATTACAAAACTAATTTTAAAGAGACAAAAATGTAAATATTATCTTTTCAAAAAGCGTAATTCATTTTGTTCCTACATCTTCTCGCACCTGCTTCAAGAGACGGTCATTTGATCTCTTGCAACACAGAATGCAGGGATCGATTATGTGCAAAAGTGCAAATAAACTTTTCGACAAAAAAGAAATAAACGTGCGTAGCAAAAGATTCAGTTTTTAATAGTACATTTTGCTCATTGTTGTCATTTTTTACAGGGATCCTAGGTGGCCAGATGGGGATTTTTCTCGGTGCCAGTTTGTTGACCGTATCAGAATTGTTAGAATTTGTTATTCTTGCTGTAATCGTAATAGTGAGGAAATGTTGTTGCTCTGCCTTTAAGAAGAAGGAGAAGCTTGTTGACCATGAGCTTACACCATACAATTAAATTGTAGAAGATATAGTTGCAAAATTACTGTTTAAGCAGTAAAGATATATATATATATATATAAATTTGATTAGATATTCAAAAAAAGATTTGAGTTCATGATACATATTTTTTTTCTATATTCAATGTTTCGGGCTTAACAAAGTGGTGCACGAACAAAACCTATGTTTTCAGTTACTTATTCGATTGGAATTTTTGACATAAGGAACTGGATACAATATACTATATAAGAACAACTTTTATTTTAAAAACCAGCATTAGATATTCATAATGATATTCAGAGAATCATTTACAATAACGATGGTGTTGACTTGGCTGAAAATAATGAAAATATATATCTATATATACTAGAAGATATGGGATAACGCCAAATCTCCCCAAATTAATCTCGATCAGTGGGACAACAAACGGTTCATGTGAACTCATAAACTCTCGTCTGAAAAATAGACCCAACTCTATGGTGTCTAAAGTAAAATATGTTCATGTATAATTAACACAGTATTCAGTAAATCCGGTTTTATTTATAACATTCCTCCAAATGAAATCTTATTCCTCAATGAAATCTTATTCCTAAATGAAATCTTATTCCTAAATGAAAACTTATTCCTAAATGAAATCTTATTCCTAAATATAATCTTATTCCTAAATGAAATCTTATTCCTCAATGAAATCTTTATATATGTGATAAAAATGAGTGAACAGTTTGACCAATACAATGTATAGAAATATTTGTATACTAGTTTGTATTTGTACAGAATTTAATAAAGAGTTATAAAATCATTTGTTTTATTTATTATTGTGTAATGATTTTTTTTTCTTCTTTAGAATTGCTGCAATTTCTGCAAAAAAATTAATTCAAAGTAAAATATTAGTATTCTGTATGCATGTGCATGTCCCAAGTCAGGAGCCTGTAATTCAATGGTTGTCGTTTGTTGATGTGTTACATACATGTATTTGTTTTTCGTTCATTTTTATTACATACATAAGGCCGTTAGTTTTCTTGTTTGAATTGTTTTACATTTGTCATTTCGGGACCTTTTATAGCTTACTAATCGGTATGGGCTTTGTGCATTGTTGAAGGTCGTACGATGACCTGTAGTTGTTATCGAAATTAATTGCGATATAGGAGTTCGACAAGGAGAAAACCTTTCACCATTTCTATTTGCAGTGTACTTAAATGATCTTGAAGACTTCTTTGTTGAAAAAGATGTTCCTCACTTGCAAATACTCGAGACCAAATGTCAAGAACATTTGTCTACCTATATAAAATTATTTTTTCTGTTGTATGCAGATGATACCATTATTCTATCAGAAACACTCGAATCAATGCAAAAAGCTCTATTAGCATTCGAAAAGTATTGTCTACAATGGAAATTAAAAATAAATCTTACGAAAACGAAGGTTGTTACCTTCTGCAAAAGGAAAACCAGAATACAACCGGTTTTCAAACTTTTTGGCGAAGAATTAGAAAACCAAGATTCCTATACATACCTTGGTGTCACTTTTAATTACAATGGCTCATTCGTAAAGACGAAAAAAATTGCAGCTAACCATGCGACTAAGGCTCTCTCTGGCCTTTAAAGGAAATTGCGAAATATCTTGTTACCATTAGATTTACAACTAAGACTTTTTGATGCCCTTGTACAGTCAGTTCTCATCTACGGCTGTGAGGTGTTGGGTTTTGAAAACACTTATAATTTTAGAAAAGATGCACCTTCAGTTTTGTAGAAATATTCTTGCGGTTAGAACAACCACTCCAAATTTTATGATTTATGGTGAGCTTGGTCGATGTCCGATCGATATCATAATCAAAATTAGAATTGTTAATTTTTGGAATAATCATAAACTTTCTTCTATTCTATATCATACAATGTCCAAGTTGAACGAATCCGGATTGCATAAGTTTAAATGGATTGAACATGTTAAATCCATATTTGACAATACTGGGTTTAGCTATATATGGGATATGCAATTAAAAATAGATCCAATTCCGTTAAAAAAGAGTATAAAGTAAAAATTATCAGACGAATTCATCCAACAATGGCACTCTCAAATCAATAACTCATCGAGGGTGGACTATAACGGTCTTTTCAAAATTGACTTTGGCTTAGAAAAATATTTATTAAGACTCTCATCTACAGATCGTAAAAATATAACTAAACTGCGATGCTGTAACCTAAAAATACCAATTGAAACAGGAAGATGGAATGGAATTCCTAGAGATGAAAGACAGTGTCATCTCTGCTCCTTGTCAATTGGAAATGAGTTTCACTAAGTAGTACTTATTTGAGTGCCAATCTGATCTTGTTAAAAGTATCAGAGAAAAAATATATTTCAGAATATTACCGCATTTATCCATGTGTTGAGAAAATGAAGGGACTGCTTTCATTTTGCAATATCAAAGTTCTTAAAAATTTATCATTGTTTATTAAGAAGTTAGTTGAAATATTATAACTTATATGATCATATGTTTCCAAATAAAGTATATTGTTATTTTTATTGTAAATTTCTCTGTCATTTGGTTTCTTGAAGAGAGTCGTCTCATTGGCAATTATAACACATCTTCTTTTTTTTATTTTTTAATCGAAAGATACATGTTTGTACCTGAACATACATGCACAATGTCTATAGCACAGTGTAGATACTATTCTGTACGCTATCCGGAAGTCGCGATTTTCGAAGCGAGAACTTTTTGGATAGCATGTGAAATTTGATGGATATACTGAATTAAACGGTAAGTGGATCATCTGTACATTGCTGAATGATTAATTCAGCTGACATCGATATTCTCAAATGGTTTAGAATTAAATTTAGCACATTCATTATTCGTATCTCTGTCTTAAGGTTCATCATAACCTTTTGGCTAAAATGGCCGTATTTACACCCCAAATTTTACTCTGAGTACAGACTAACCTATACACCTGCAACAGTTTTAAGGGATGGCAGGAACTAGATATATAAATTTTAAATGCATTTTATGTTTCAGAAAATTATAAACTTTTCTAGATTTTGCTATCCATTTTTTTTCGTTCCTGCAGAAGGTGCAAAAATTAACTAAGTAGTGAAAACGATTGAGAAGCTCCCCTCATATAATCAATGTTGTGAGTAGTATTGATTTAAATGGACAATAGATGGACAATAGACACCTGTAAACAATAGGTGATTTAACAGGTTTAAACTGTGTAACTGAGTGGACCGTATCAAATGAAACTCGGGTGTTTGTTTATTTTGCTATCTTCTGCAGACTGGAAAAAAATGAACATCAGAATCCAGGTAAGTTTTTAATTTTCTGAAACGTAGACTTCATATAACTTTTATATATCTAGTTCCTGCCATGCCTTAAAACTTTCCTGGATGTACCAGTTTGTCTGTACTCATAGTAATTTTGGAGGTGTAAACACGGCCATATTTTTCAATTCCTTATGATGAACCTTAATCAATAGATTTTCAAGTGCATCACTAATGACAATCAGTCTGTGAACCTAAAAACAATCTTTTTACCCTCTTAGTGTATAAATTAACGTAAATACCAGACTTAATTAACTAAATGAAATATATTTCAAGTGGTGGTAAAAGTTTCAACCAGATCTTTGAAGCCAGAAATAAGAAAATAACACTTGTTTGAATTTCTCACTGTACGATCAGTCTCGCTTGTATATTTTGAAACTGTATGATCAGTCGTTATTTCACTGTATTCTAGTAGTGATTTCAAAGTTATTTACGATACATTTAGAAGGTGTCATTTTTCTAAATAACACAAATATATTTCAATAAATTCACATCCTGAAAACTTATATGAAACATGTTTAGCTTAATAGGGTGTACTCGACTTACTACATTCAGTATAAGGATGTTTAAATGTTGTTAAAACAAGAGGAAGGTTTGTTGTATGTATAAGTTTCAGAATTGTCCTCCGTTATACTTAAATTGTACAAACGCACAGATTTAATTGTAATACAAAAATGCATGTATTTACACACATTCGAGGCCGTACTGTAGCCTATAATTGATCACAGTTACTTCACTTTGTTTTGGGAGTAGAGCTATTTCTGTGACACCCAATTGTACAACACTTTGCGGGGGTTTATAATGATAATGAAGGCCGTCTTTCCGTTCGTTCGTTGGACAGTTATACTATGTTTGGCCGGTTTTGTAAGTGCATCTACTCATTTACCACTTAATATACAATGGGGTTTCCAGCCATTTTTAAATGGAGAGAGGGTCCAATCCAGGAGAAAAGGGGATTCCAAATATATGTTCCCATACAAATGCATTGATAGTTAAAAAGGGTTTCAATCCGCCGGATCTCCTTTTTTTATCCGTCACTTATATGACTTAATTAATCTCTCCGGATTCCTTATCATAAATTATAATGACTGTATTGTGCACCGTCTATTTCGAATTTAAGTAAACATCTTTTATGGGGGTTCTTTGTATAAGATACGGACTATGCATTGCCACTTTCAACTTTAATTCTTCTGAATCATGACGAATTATGCAATGATCTACCAGTTCTGCAAAATCTCTTGACCGTAAAAAGATGAATAAAAACAGCGAAACTCTGTCATTGAAACTCTGTCATTGGATTATCATGAAAAAGAAATATATCTTTCGTATACTTGAATGCATTACAGCATTTAGAATCATATTCAAAACAGTGTGGTCCTGGCCATTGATTGACGACCTAAATTATCCCATTGACTGGGACAGATTAGGTGAACGTTTGTCGGTATCAATCACTGCTCACTATGTACTTGTTAAAGACACTGAATCTGTGGGGTCACATAAGGTTCTCAACACCTAAATAAAGAAATTCGAAAAACTAATCCGGAATAATACGATGTGTTGATTTATATCAATAACATAAATCAAAACATAAAGGTTATTCCTGAATAATTTTTCGAATTATTTTATTATTAAAGGCGTTAAGAACCTATGGTGACCCCACAGTTTAAATTCTATAATAAGTAAGAAGTGAGCAATGGTTGTTACCGACAAACGTTCACCTAATCTGTCCCAGTCAATGGGATAATTTAGGTCGTCAATCAATGGCCAGGACCACACTGTTTTGAATATTCTATATTGATTTGAATTTAACATGTTCATTTCATTAACAATTTTCAAATAACAAAGTCAGTAGATATTTATAATGTGCCTCCTTTTCACCCCATCCCAAAGTTATTCTCAGGGTCGACTGATATCAACTTTTAATCTGAATGTTTCGGCGGACGATGTAAATAGTTTTTTAAAATGTTATAGCTAAATAGATAATTGCAACTATATATACACTATTACAAAGTCCACAATCAAATCAAGTATTGCTTTTTAGGCGTTTGATTTTAAACAAGACTGACGGAACAAAAATACAATTATTTTGCAGTCTACAAAAATCATCATATCTATATTTATATTGTCTGATGAACGATATTACACTGTAAAGTTCCCTTGACAGTTCATAATATCATATAAATACGTAGATACCTTCAAATTGCCTTTGTTTTTTTCTTCAAAATCACGACTGGTCATACAGTAAAAAAATTTGAAATCGCTACTAGAATACAGTCAGTTATGGACTGATCGTACAGTAATTTATTTTGGGATCCTCAAGGAAAACATATTTTTATGGGAAATACGAATGTTCTACTTAAATACGAAACGAATATTGAAACAGTATGTATTGAACTTTAAACTGATGCAAATATTTGCAATAAAAGGTTATTTGTTTTGTACTACGAGAGCAAAATTGTCCATCGATTTCACTTTTTTCTATCAAGTTGGTATGATGCACACGTATATTTTATATTCTAATGCATGTTTTTGTTAAAGTTACACATATTTATGATGCTTTACATACCTTGAAGATGTTCAAAGCACTTTATAAGTATAGGTGTAAACAAATGGTGAGAAAAGTCACCGTAGGCAAAACCGTCCTGTTAGCCAGTTGGTAGTCATCGCTTCGAAAATCGCGACTTCCGGATAGCGTACAGAATAGTATCTACACTGTGTATAGCGTATTAACCATTATGACTTTATAATAAATTAACTAATATTCAAAATACCAAGGGGTCATACTTTTTCAGATTTTGCAGTGTGTATTTTTATGCAGTTGGAATGTTACACAACTGTCTCAGGTTAGGTAAGGGATGGTGCCTGTTAAAACATTTAAACCCGCTTAACGTGTATGTACCTGTCCTAAGTCAAACGCCTGTTGTTCAGTGGTTGTCGTTTGTTGGTATGGTAAATGAGTCTTTCTGGTTTATCGTTTTTGTCGAGCCTTCGACTTTTGTCGAAAAAGCCAGACATGGCGATCCTACATTCCGTCGTTGTCGGCGTCCACAAATAATCACTGTGTGGTTAAAAGTTTTTGAAATTTTAATAACTTTCCTAAACTATTCTGGATTTCTACCAAACTTGGACAGAAGTTTGTTTATGAACATAAGATAGTATCCAGACGTAAATTTGTAAAAAAAAAAACACACATTTTTTCTGTATTTACAGCCGATTTCATTAAGTGTGTAGGAAAATGTAGAATCTTTGGTTAGCTTGCTTGGTAGCTGAACTGTGAAGTCATTATTAGGTAAGGTATACTACCCTCCTTTCGAAGGAGTCTAGTCTTACAGACAGATAGATTGGTTATCTGTTGGACTAGTCTACTCTCATAGGCGGATAGTTTACCTAACCTTACAATGACTTCACGGTTCAGCTAACAAGCAAGCTAATCAAGGATTCTACCTTTCTCTACACACTCAATGCAATTGGCTGTAACTTATAAATGGACTTAGTTTTTCTGCCAGGAAACATAACACACAGTCTGCAGTTAAAGATTTAAAACATTTATAAGATTCATCAACTATCATGCCTGTATTTTTACCAAACTTGGACAGAAGCTTCTTACAATCAAAAGATAGTATCGAAATAATTTTTTTATTAATTTTTTCCCCTCATTTTTGTTGAGTCTACGATTGACAGCAAAAGTAGGCGAGACATCGAGTTGACACTCATACCACATCTTTAAAAATTATAGTATTCCTACTTTTGAGGGTGAAACATCTGGAATTCTTGATATGCCAAAAGTAGTACGCAGAGAGTTCTCTGTGCTCCCAGTTTCCAGTTTAAGCAGGAAGAATGTTTTCTGGTATATAAGATAAGAGATAGTGTATGTCTCTGATAAGACTCCCAAGTATACGAAATACAAATATAAAAATTGTTTTAATAATTATGAGTATTTTTTTTGTTCATATAATAACTGATAGCAAAATGACCAGACAGGTATAAATCCTTTTTCTAATTGGGAAAGGGAGAATTTCGATTTTTAATTGATGCACAGAGAATTTCTTTCTTCAATTGACCACACAGGGCATTCTGTATCCGTATCTGTATTAGGAAATCCCTCCTTCAAAGGAGCACTTCATAATGAATATATATGTCTATACACACTTAGTTTGAAAATATAAAAAATAAAAAATATAAATGTACGCCCCGTGAGGTGTACGTTGGCTACAGTCTTTGACTCTTGCTCTTGCTAGACGGTAAGGTCTTTAAGAGTTCGTTTCTCTTGGCATGTAAAGCATAGCATAATTTTCTGGATATGTATTCTACCATAAAACAATTGTCAGTGCATTTGCATCTGCAACCACAAGCACATAATAAGTGACTCGGATCTAAAATGAGCTGTGCGTCTATTACAACGTTGGTAAGATTAAAGCATTTGGTACAGTTTCTAAAGCTACAAAGAAAGCTTTCAAGTTCATGCAGGTATGGTATGCGGATATCATGCAAAGTCTTACATTCAAGAAGGAAGTGATCTACCGTTTCTGCGGATTCTTTGCATAGTATAAAGCAGGTTGGATCTACACTATTTTGATTAAATGAAGCTTTGTTGCTTTGAAGATAGTAGGTGCCTGTAAGTAGCTTTAGTTTTGTTTGAAGACGACTTATATCCTGAGATGATGTGCCTACACTTGCAAGACAAGGATGAGTGTTTCGCCAGAGTATATTGTTAGTGGATAGATAATTGAGAGAACTATATAGGGATACTTTTGTTCTCAATTAATCATGCCAGACACTGTCAACTGCTTATTTTACTTGTGTTTTCCATCGATTTGTGTTGATCGGATTGAGCATTAGATCATGAGCTGAAGGTAGATTATATTGGGCTAGAATGCATCTTGCTTTTGAGAACCAGCTTTGAGAGTTGAAACCAGACATAAGTAGTTGTCGTTCAGCCAGATCCTTTTCTATTGAGGATTCCATTCCACATATTTTGTTATAGATATTTATGGCAGCTTTATGTATTGTCCCTTGTATTGGAATTACTCCTGTCATAGTAGATCATAGTATAGACAGCTGCATCTGCAGTATTATTTGGCAGTGATAGGATTTGTTTCATTGCTTTCCTATAGAATACATCTAATGGCTCTATGTGTTTTTTGCCTGGAAGTAATATATCTAGTCCATAAATAAGGACAGGTAGGATATATATTTGAAAGATATGTAGACAAGTAATTGGGTTGAGCCCATTCTTTCAGTGAAGACCAGCACCCATTAGGCTATACATTGTCCGTCTGGCTTTAGAAAAATTTCCTTCAATATGATTGTTGATTGTTTTCTTTAAGTCAGAGCTGTGTTTAATTCCTATATGAGGAGCCCAGCTTGGCTGAAGCATAGCTGTATTATTGATCTCAAATTCAAAGTCTTTATTTCTTGTGGAGGGCACATTTTTCAGTACAAGGTTCTTGGTGGGTTGGAGTTTGTATTTTTCATGAATACTGTAGTTTTCAACTGTACTTATCATTGACTGGAGATCTGAAGGTGAATTTGCAACCAGGGCGACATCATCAGCGCAGGTCGGCGAACCACAATATATATTCCCAATGTAGGAACCCAGACCGCTATTTTCCAGTTGGTCTAGCATGTTGTTTATATATACTTTGTAGAGTTCGGTACTGATAATTCCACCTTGTCGTACTCCTTGGTGAACAGGGAATCAATCTAATTAAAAACCGATCTCTCATCGCTCCTGTTTCTGATATGTCGCGTGGCATATCAGAAACAGGAGCGATGAGAGATCGGTTTTTAATTAGATTGACAGGGAATGGATTTGATATTAAACCATTCCATTTGATGGAGGTTATGGCATAAGTACTAAGTTGGCGTATTAAGAGCCAGAGTGTTCCACCTACTCCTGATAAGAAGAGTTTACGATGCAAGCTATCATGGTTGACGACATCGAAAGCAGCCTTAGCATCCAGTAGAGCAACAAAAATAGGTAGTTTTTGGTCCATGGATTCTGCAATTGATTCTAATAGTATGAGAGCACTGTATAGTGGAGAAACTCCGGGAGTAAAGCCTCTTTGTAGACGATTTTGAAGAATATCAATAATGTCTCTGATCAGCTGTCTGAGGAGTATTTCTAGTATTTTCCCGATAATTGGAAGTACAGTGATACCTCGGTAATTTTTTGCATCTGTTGGTAACCCTTTATTTTTGAAGATTGGGGTTAGTATTCCATGTTTTAGGCAATCTGGAACTGAGGCTTCCTTGCATATGTTGTTTATAATTGCGGTAACTCCTTATAGTAAAGCATCACCACCATATCTGATGTGTTCTGCTGTTATGCCATATATATCTGGCGCTTTGTTGGTGTTAAGCTGGTTTATAGCTTTGTCAACTTCTTCTGATGTAAAGACTAGAGGTTCCGCATTTTCTTTGCAAATTTTTTCAATGATCTCAATATCAAATTTCTTGTTGGTAACAGATTTGAGATCAGTAGTTTCCGGTGTTGCAAGCTTGCTAAAATGCTCATTCCAGCCTTGGAGTATCTCTTCTCTTGTAGAATACGTTTTATCTTCTACGCATAGATCTGATATGCCATTTGTTTTCGACTTCCTCTGTGCATTAACTAGTTTGTGGAAGATTTTACTGTCTCTTTGTTTTGCATTCATAATTGTCTGTAATGATTCATCCCTTTGTCGTGCAATTTCTTGTCTTCTGGCTTTTCGCAGTTGTTTCTTGGTTCTTTTTCTGACTTGCATTGTTTCACCAATCTGTGGTTTCCCCTCCATTTTCCATTCATAGAGTGCTTTTTTGTTCATTTTTACTTTGGAATTTTCAATCTCATCATTCCATATATATATGTTTGCTACGTTGTGATGACTTTTTTGATGTTTGTACAATACTTTCTTGAGTAGCTATGATGGTATCCATTAGTTTAGTTATTGCAGTTGGATCATTTTCGAAATCAATTATATTCTCTTGGAGGCTTTTGGTTAGACATTCTTGATATTGAAGTAAATCAATTTTATCCCATTTAATTTTGTTTGAAGTAAAAAATTTATCTTTTTCTTTCCCAGAATCCATTTCTATTTCAATTTCTGTTAATAAAGGATAATGGTCGGAGGTATTGTTTGGTAACATGTCTAGTCTAATGGTGTTGTTGACTTTGTCGGCCAAGTTGCTATGCACAAAGATATAATCAATTGTAGATGACTCATTGTCATTCGGATGGATGAATGTTAGAGGAGTACTAGGTTTAAATGAAAGTTTTTTAGAGTTGATAAATTCTTCCTTCCAGATTTATCTTGCCGGTTTCTTTGAGGATTTCATCAAATCACAGTTCCAGTCGCCACATAAAACTGGGGTACATGTATCTGAGTATTTGGTAATTATCTCATGAAGTTGATCTAAACATTCTTTGAAATGGGTCTTTGCCTGTTTTGTTCCATTACAGGGCATATAAGCACATATCAGTAAAATTGGTTTTGGTTTAACTTTCAGTTTAATACATATGATTCTTTCTGATCCATCCTCAATTTTTTCTACGAGA
Organism: Mytilus edulis; assembly: GCA_019925275.1. Lineage (NCBI taxonomy): Eukaryota > Metazoa > Mollusca > Bivalvia > Mytilida > Mytilidae > Mytilus > Mytilus edulis. Next base: position 110,796,285 of record CM034361.1, on the reverse strand, counting down.
TGATCCATTCTTTGCTTCCAAAGAATAGCTACTCCGCCATATCCTCTTGGTCTTTGTGTTGGTGGTATTGGATTGTTTTCATCAACAGATTTGCATGTCCATGAAGTTCTGCTAAACAGGTCACCAATATTTTCTTGTTCAAATTTAAACAGCCAATGTTCTTGGATACATATAAAATCACTAAAATCTAAAATATTCTTTATACACGCTTGAGAGTTATATACAGTTTTACAGTTGAACGTAGCTTTTCTTAGAAGCGCAGAATGTTCATGTGCTATGGGCTCATCGGAGGTTTCTGGCAAAGTTCTAAAAAACAGTTTGACTTAGTATCGGTAACATTATCCAGTAAATGGGTATCGGACCTAGTAGCTTCTCCTTGAAGTTGTACCTCTTCCATATCCGAGTCATCAATAATGCAGATAGGTTTAGGAAGGTCAGGGACCAAGATATAAGACTCTTTTTTAGATTCTGTTTCCTTCATCCAATTGACCATACAGGGAATTCCTTTTGACAATTGACCATACAGGGAATTCCTTTTAACAATTGACCATACAGAGAATTCCTTTTAACAATTGATCATACAGGGAATTTCTTTTAGCAATTGACCATACAGGGAATTCCTTTTAACAATTGAGCATACCAGATTTTCGAACGCCACTTAGGTTTCATATCCAGCGCTGACCTTTACATCTCCAGCGCTTGACTTTACATCTTCAGCGCCAGACTTAACATCTCCAGTGCTTGATTTTACATCTTTAGCGCTAGACTTTACATCTCCAACTCTTTGGTTTTACATCTCCAGCGCTTGACTTTACATCCCCAGCGCTAGATTTTACACATCTCCAGCGTTAGACTTTACATCCACAGCGCTAGACTTTACATCTTCAGCGTTTGACTTTACATCTCCAGCGCTAGACTTTAGATCTCCAGCGCTGGACTTTACATCTCTAGCGCTAGACTTTACATCTTCAGCGCTGGACTTTACATCTCCAGCGCTAGACTTCACATCTCCAGCGCTAGACTTTACTCATCTTTAGCGCAGGACTTTAAAAGACACTTTATAATCTGTGTGAGACCAACAGGGCTCCGTAAAATAGAGCCTGTTAAAGGTGAACCTGATAAAAGGTTGAATCAATGAAGAGAACTTGGAAAAGAGAAGATTTAAAAGAAAAGTTTATGGAGGAAAAACAACAGACACAAAGTGATGACAAAAGGTCACATAGCCCTTTGACCAGTTGAACTAAAACATGAAAACTACCTCTTTGGTGTGAACCTGATAAAAGATGGAACTAATGTGTAATAATATGAAAAAGAGAAGATCATTTAAAAGAAAATTTCAAGGACAGACACAAAGTGATGACAAAAGGTCACATAGCCCTTTGGCCTGGCCAGCAAAAATAACAGAACTACTTCTGATGTCAGCCAATTAGTAAACAAATTTGTATTCCTCCTATTCATAGATCTTTATTTATGCTCCTGTAAGTATTGTGTACTTGCTCCTGTAAGTATTGTGTACTTGCTCCTGTAAGTATTGTGTACTAAGTGCAGACTCAACAAATCAAAAGCAAGGATGTGGTGGTCTAAGCTGTGGAATGATCTTTAAACTTAGAGAACATAATTTATTAGTTGTTATTGACTTATAATGAGCTGTCAGTAACTGTGAGTTCTCATAGATCTGTACTTTTGAGTCTTTGTCTTATTTTGTTTTGTTTGCATTGTGCTATCTGAAGTCCAGTATTTTCAACTGATTTATACATTTTGTTTTATGTTGGGATGTTATACTACTGTCCAAGGTTTGGGGAGGATTAAGAACTCACAAACCTGTTTTACCCTGCCTCATTCTATATTAACCTGCCCTATTAGTCAGTAATTCAGTAGCTGTCCTTGGTTGCAGTCTTGTTATATTTGTTTTTTCTTGTACTGTTTTGTCATAAATAAGGCTGTTTTGTTCTTTGAATTATCCTGTCAGGCCTTTAGTAAATTACTTTACACTACAAGATTTTCTCATTGTTGAAGGCAATTAGGTGACCTAAAGTTGATTAAATTTGATTTGTTCTGGCTTTATTGGATAGTTGTCCAATTATACCACATCTCCATATTTTATATTACTACATTAATTTTCAAAAAAGAAAACAAAACAGATTAAAATAACATTAAATGTTTTATTTTTTTCATTTAAAACATTTTGTTTATGACTTGGATGAGTGTTGAAACATACATTTTTGACATATATTCTTGTTGCATCTACAACAAGGCACCAAAACATATAAATAAATTACAACAAAATAAAAATCATAGTATGTTTGATTTTCATATTTAGCATGCAAATCCAATTCAAAACTATAATTGTATAGTTTTAAAAATTGTATTGCCATGATGCAGAAGGTTGTTTGGAGGAAAAACAAAGTAACTAAACTAAATATTGAAATATTTTTAAAATTCACATCATAACAAAGTGACCTTTGTAATATCAAGGTCAACTGATTCTTAGTTTAATGATATTGCAAAAGTTTAAAAAATCTTCAAGTACAATATCGTATATATATAAAGATAAACACATCTAATGCTTATCTTTTCTTCAAAATAACTGAAAATCAAACAAACTATAAGTTTAGAGTTATGTCCCCTGAACCGAGGTGTGAAATAGTCCATATACAATTGAATATACTTGATTTTATGTACATTATTTACAAAAATATACTTTCTTTTAGCTTATATGAAAATATAAATTTGGAATTATGTATTATTGATATCATGTGGACACATTTAGCTTTTTTCCTTTCATAAAATTCCCCATATATATCACATTCTAAAACATTGAGTTTTTCCAATGTATTACGTTTTAAAAATTTCAGCATACCATAGGAAGAATTGCAATCTTTTAAACATTCCTTCTCTTACAAAATCTTAAAATTTTGTGAAAACTAATAAAAGTCTTGCAAATTAAAGTTTAGCTTAATCTGATGAGATCATCTAATAATAAATAAAAATTGCTTGTCAGGATTTCAAACTGAAATAATATATAGTGTTAGTTTCAAACAATGTATCGAAACCAACAATAATGTGAAAAAAATGTTTGCTGAAAATTTATATCTGCCATAAAATGAATGAAAATAATGTTTCATTTGCAAATTAAACAAAATAAACGTTTAAATTTTTTTCAGGCACCCTATCTGCCATGATATATGAATGACAAAAATGGATTTTTTTTTGCAATTTAATTAAAACTATTGATTTACTCTGAAATTTAAATGGAAAAAAAAAAATTGAAAGAAACATAAAAAGCATGCAATTTTGAACAAAAATGTTATTTTTACAGATGTTTTCATAATGTATGTAACTATATCTTTATATTTTGCAAATATACTTTCTTGGTTGAAAACAACATGTACGGTTTGTTTATTAAATAACACAGTAAAGCACATTAAAACATCGTTTGACTCAAATAAAATGTTTTGAATTGAAATGACAAAAATAAATGTATAAAATGCACTAAAATCATCAGTATGTATGAAAACAAATCTTAATAATTTATAATCAACAAAAAACTACAGACATTCAATACTGTGTTCACAATACACTCTCACATATAAACACACTCATACACAAATACACAGCATACACATTATCACATATTGCTCTATAAATATACAAGTATGTAACAACATATCATTTATCGGGAATGTTCCGTTTCAAACCTAATATTTGTTCTTGACCCAGAGTAATTTTGTCTTCGAATTCCTGCATTTCTATTGTCAGTTTTGATTTCATTTGAACGAAATATTTATAGTCTTCATATTCTGCATCTGTCAAACAGTCCTGAAGAAAAATGGAAACCTGAGCACTGCGTTTATCTATGTCTTCTTTTAACGATTTGGCTTCTTCATGTTGATCTCGTAATCTGTCTCTTTTATCGACTGCTAACTTCTGTAAATATAAAAGGAGTAAAATTTAGAATTTAAACTCACATGTATTTGGTTTTTTTTTAATTTTAAGTAATAAATTTCAATGGGGAACATATCTACTTTATTGTAGTAATTGACAAATTAAAAAGATGTTTTGGCTACTGTCAAACCTTCATGGCAGACTTTTATCTGTCTTCCAATCCGTTTTTTTTTTATCTATTAAAATAATATCTGTAGAATGAAAATATTGAAATGTTAGAATTATTTTATTTATCAACCTCTATTCCTAACCATTGCTTTAATACTTCCATTTTAGCTTCTTATGATTTTGTTTTCGACCTAAACAATAAAGGGGGAATAACTACATTTTTAATTTTCAAATTATCTCCCCTTACAGTTTCTATTACTTGTTAAGTATTCATCTTGTGTGAGTACAATATTAAATAAATTCATTAATTTTTGGGTAATTTTAATATTGCAACTGTTGATCAATTGAATCAAATGCATTAGTAGTCTTTGTTATATATATCAGGAACTCCTGCAAAAAAAGAAATCATTCAAAATTTAAAGTTTGTACTTTTGTATTTTTGCAAAACCTTTCCAAAATGTCTGAATTTATGATATTAAATCATATATTTGCTCTTAAGACCTGAATGTTTTTTTATACGAAAGCATGTAAAAAATAAACATGATAAAAACGCACCTTTATACTTGGACTAGAATTATCAGGGAGACTTTGTAGAGCATTCTCTGCCCTTGCCAGTAAACCAGAAAGTTTAAGGAGTAACTTGATGATTTTCTCCATGTCTGTGATGTAGGAGCTAAACTTGTCTTTCTCTTGTTGTGTACGACCTTTCTGTTGTACGACCTCTACTAACTGTAAAAAAAAATACCATTATATTAGTTTTCTCATGTTGTAAAAGTACCACTTTATCAAATATAGATGGCATAACAAGCTAAATATAAATGTGCATACATTGTCTTACAAAACATACACCCAATCCTACTTCAAATAATGGGAAACAGATAGTAAGTGTCTCTCAAATCTGGAAACCCATCAAACATTATAATTCTCAGTGCAAAGTTGCTGACCAAATATGAAGTCATTCTATTCATCAGAAGAACTAGTAAAATGTGTAATGGAAATATTTGTTGGACCAACATGTGAATGCATTATGAACTCTAATCCTGGAGTCCCGAATTAAATGTGGTGCATTAGAAATTCAATAGGATTTGCCAATGCCATTATGATATAGGTATAGACAGTTTCTGTAATTTTCATTTATTTTGCTATCACCATGTATACCCATACATGAGTTGTTTTCAATAAAAAGTATGAATATTTTTTCAGAAAATACCAAAATTTGTGTGAAAATTGGCTCACTGAAACAACATATTCAAATAATGAAAATAAAAGAATAAAAAATACAAACCTTCTGACCAACTTCATCAATTTCATCTGTTTCTTTCTGTAATTCTGATTTTTCTTCTTTCAACTTTTCTACTTTCTTCTGTATACTTCTTACAAGTTCCTCCTGTAAAACATATTGAATATATGTACGTCATGTATTTATTGCATCAATTAACATGGTCAAAAATGTACTTAATTAAAAATGTTGAAACATTATAGAGATTCTAAACAAGTAAAGTGAGTGGTGTGACATTTAAAATCATACAAAACTGGGTCAATCTTTTCGGGCTGATAACTATAAATTTTCATTACATTAAATGAACGAATATTTGAATTGTTTCAAATTTTGTCTTATCAGTTAACAGAGGACGGGTTTTTCTCATTGTCGAGGGCTGTACAGTGATCTTTAGTAGCTGACATCAAATTCATTTAGACTCTGGATGATATTCGTCTCATTTTTATCACACCATATCTTTGAAGGTGAACAGAAACTCATCTTAGATACAAGGAGTCTGTTTCACAAAAAAACTTACAACTAAGATTTATCGTATACTGAATTGTTCATGACTAAGGATCAATCTTTATTAAAGTTTTGTCTACTCCAGGATTAAAACTTTTTAAGCCAGAATTTGCATGTTTTGTCTACTAAACACTCAACTGTCAATTGACAGTGACGCTAAAAAAAGGCCAAATAATGAATAAGTCGAAGAGCAATGTATTACCTTAGTTTTGATGAGTGTATCGGGATCTCCAATCTCCTTAGACATTTCCTGGTTAAACTCGTCACTTTTACCTCTCATATCCATCTCAATCTTAGCTTTTGGCGAGGACTTAAAATAATCGGCTGGTAAAGCTGATGTATCTCTGAAAATTATATTATACTCATTAATGACATAATTAATCAAAATCAACTAGTAAGAATTTTGTTTAATAGTACATGTAAAAAAAACCAGGAATTTCTACGATGATTAAAATGCAAGTCATTAAATTGTCAGGAATTTCTGTGATAATTAAAATGTAAGTCTTAAGCATGTTTAGAAGTCACGTATATCCAGAACTATAAAGTCAGAAATAATGTTTTATTATTGTGAAAATGTGACGTGAATTAAGATTCAAGAAAATCACTAAAATGTAAAATGTTATCTAAATGAATCATGAAAAATCTTAAAAGTTTTTGTACAAATCTTTTACGTTTTCATTTACCAATTGATAGAAGTTTATAATGCAAAACGGATTTCAAGTGAAAATAATGACTTTGCTGCAATAAAAAGTTTGAAATCACTGCTTATGATTATTATGATTATGACCAACAACCTAATGACCTATTCTCTTAAAAAGTCATAACCACTCCCTCAACGATCTTGCATTAAGAGCAACAAGATCCTAAGTCATTCTAACCAATCAATCTTGTGTCTAAAGGCAGACTTATTTACAAATAAACAATACTCTAGTATCATAATTGATCATTGCAATGCAATCACCAACTTCTGCCAAAACAAACATCATACTGAGTGTAAAAATAAACAATTATCTCCCCTTTTTGTACTGTTTGTGTAATTTTGAAAAGTATTAGGGAAAATGAGATACACATCTTTACATATTTTCAAACAACTCTAAACTTCAGAAATCTAATGAGAATAAATTCATGAAACAGTATTAAAGTCCTAACTTTTCAAATTCAAACATTATAACATTTTTGTATCTTATGCAAACTTTTACATGTTTTACATGTTTAGGATTTTTTTGCAAAATTGAATTAAAATAAACATTTTAGATAAATAACTGAATACATACCACAAACTGAACTTATCACAAAACAAACAAGAAAAAACAAAATAACGTCCCTTCCCTAGTGAACACACAAAGACAATGTAAGGAATGTGTGATGGACAGATAAAACACAAGAGATGGGGTATTTAATGGTCACTGAATGGGTAGATAATCCTCTTGTATTGGCCTTGTACCTAATGATCGTCAGGTATTTACAATACACAAATATGTCCAAATATTATTTACATAAAAAAAAGTGTAAAATTACAGGTTAAATGCACACGAAAAAATTGAATGTAAGGGCTTCCAAAATTTTAAATATTTGACAAATTTTTAACGCGCGGAACAAAAAAAAATTTTCAGAGA